>JAPYYQ010003585.1:0-11291 GCA_030522585.1 Anagyrus pseudococci
TATATATATATATATATATATATATATAGGAGTTGCTCGAACTGAAGGTAGCTGTCCTAAAACTTTAATCGAAATAATATCCAATCCCCCAAAATTAACGTAAAATTACCAGGTATTTGTTTTACTCTGCGATCAATCTGTGTTAATAATTCTGCCCCACTTACACTTACTTCATCAATAATATTTAGTTTGACATATTTAGATAAAGTTCCGTAATGCTGTGTTATTTTTGTTGACAATAAAAGTAACTTTGATAATAACGTTTTTATAGCTAGTAACGTTATTAACTACTGCAACTTTTCCAGTTGATACACATTATATAAGCATTCCAATATCCATCCGTATTGCTAAATATATTGTAATCTCCGTTATTAATTGATAACAAATGTTTTTCAGCATTTTGCTGGTCCGGTAAAAATATCTGTAAAGGTAACTGTTGATTAGAAGACAAAACGTGGTGAACAGTACATTAATAATTCTTTCCGCTTCTCATTTACAGATTTCATGAATTTACACAATGTATGAAGATCCACTATATTCTCTCTTTTTGCTCTCGATTATATTCATAACACTTAGAAACAAATAAGAACTGGCGTAGGTCAGTGTCTAGCGTAGTTGCCTCAGAACTATGTCGGCTTGAGGGGTCGTGGGTTCGATCCCCGGTGGCGGAAAAATTTTTTGGAATCTTTCAGTCATGAGGGATTGATACACGGGATTCCGGCGGTACGGGTTGACGATCGATGCCCACATGTGAATTTTCTGCGACGTAGGTGTTGCGAAAATTTGCAATATATGTGTCGGCACGAAAGGCCCCGTATTCCTGACAGGAATGTTATAGGATAGTCAGATTTCGACACGATACGTTCGGTTGAAGGTTGTCGTGGAGGAAATCAAAGTTCGAACGCACAGCGGCCTGGCACGATAAGTTCGGTTGATGGCTGACGGCTCGCATACCGAAAGGTGGTAGTCGTCTAATAAAAAACTTAAATACTTAGAAATAAATGGTTCAAGTTTTTCGTACTTATCGAACCAATCTTCCTTCCATATATCAGTAAAATTTTCTAAACTTCTCAGTAGAATTCTCTTACATAATATAGATTAGCTAAACTATATTTATGTAAACAACAGCAACAAAACATTTTGACATTAATTCTCTAAGCAAATACTAAACTGCTTCTTGGCTAGTAATTTCAACGCTGTTTACCATGTAAACACTCATTTTTCGGGTGATTTTCACAACATCAAACTCTTGGTATTCATCCGTTACTTCAACAATCTTTGAAATGGTATGCGACTCGCTTCCATGCATTATTATAAAAATTTTCAAAATAAGCTATTAATAAACATCAAATAAATAAATTTTCATAATTTTTGTGCGCAATAAGTAATTGAAATTAAAAAATTAATAATGTAACTAGTGTTGTCCTACATTCTCGTTGTAACGATTAGTGTGTGATTCTGTTGGTCTTACGGGGCTAGGTATGTTTTTGAAAATAAAAAAAAACAAAACAGTTAATCAAATTAAATTAAATGATTTGTGTCGTAGTTATACTAAAGCAGTTGAAGCTTATGTAGTGAAAATTTGTTTGAATGTACAGAAGCTATTTTTTACGTTTCTTTGTTACATGCTAGATTTGAGCTTGTTTGGATTTAGTCCTGACCGAAAGTGTCTAATGTGCCCAAAGAAGTTTTACTTCAAAATAAAACTTTAGGTTATGTCGGTAAAGCCGGTATTCTATTCTTTTAACTCAGACTTTCTTTAGGCTTAAATTAGTGGCAATTATTCACTGCTCGGAAATGCGATGAATACTCTTCCTTTGGGGTATGATAAATAAACGTGTGATAAACACGTGGCTTTCATTTTAGGTGATGTTGCCGATCAAAATTTAAAAACAAAGCGGTTTGAAATTGCGAAGCCTTATAGAACGATTCAAAATTCGACTTTTAAATTAAAGGCTTCAGTAACTTGAAAATAAGCCACGTTAATACGGAAAAAGTTGTAAATAGTTAAAGTTATAAGCTTTTGAATGGTTTAAAAAAAATCATTGTGGATCATTTTAAAAAGATATTTTGAGTAAAATCAATTTGTTTTTAAGTATTTAGTAATCATTATTTATTATAATAATAATTTTAAATTTATATATTGTAATTTACATGCATTCCATAAATATTTCAAATTATATTTATTTTGACTAATGTGATAGCGTGTAGAGCCCCCTTAATAGCGTATCATTGAAGTTTCTTTTTTAAAGTAGAATAATTTTGTAGAATAACATTAAAAATAACCAATATAAATAAAATATTCATAAGTAAAATAAGTTTTATGTACAAAGTTTTCCCATATTTAAGTTTGTATTAACATAATATTTTTTCCAACAGTGTCTGGCAACATGTGGATTGCATGGGAATTGATCGCTCAAATATTCCAGATGAATACTTATGTGAATTATGTCAGCCACGTCGAGTGGATAGAGCTCGAGCACGAGCACTTCAAATGCGAAAACGTGAAGAACTACTCAATTCTGACACATCATCAGATAGTTCCTCAATTAGTTCAAATGAAGGAGACATTACGCACAACATGACAACAAAAAATCGCAGGATCTTACAGCAACAGATCACTAATTCTCGAATAAAATCTGATGCATCAAAATCAAATAATAATAATAATGTTAGTACTAAACAGAAAAAAGATGGAAGTACACGGCAAGCGAATACTCCCCGAAATAAGAAAGAAACAGTTAATTCGACTGTTTCATCAAGCTTACCAAGTACAACAGCGATTTTAACAATGACTGCTACAATTCCATCGGTAACATCGACCAACACAACACCTTCAACAACTTTGGCAACGATAGGTAGTGGTAAACAGAAAGGATTGGTAAGAAGAAAATCTAAAAGATGCACAAGCGTAGGAGATAAAGATGAAATAGTGCAAGAGGCTAAAGGAGTTAATGTATTACATTTGAAACAATGGATTGAGAAATATGAAGAAGCTGTTACAAATCACTATAGCCCTGAACTTAGAGCAAGAATTTCTAACATAAAAGTTAACAGTCTACAGACAATTGATTTTAAACAGTGCAATACAAGTGGACCAATTAACCGAAAATATCGTTTGAATATTCAGAGCAACAATTCAAAGGTACAAAATAATTTTTTCTCTACTTAATATATAAAAAAAATGGGAAAAGGTAGTCTTAAAGACAACTACTTTTTAAGAAATTCGGAAGCTTTTAAATTTATTTAACTAGTTAAATTTAAATAAAGAAAAAGTTGTTTTTTCGATATTTTCTGTTCTAATAAATTAATATAAATCTATAGTGTTAAATAATTGACAGAATTTTTCTATAAAAGGTTTTATAATAATTATTTTTCCACGGCAATTTTTTGTATTAAAAAAGTATATCTTAGCCCAAAATTTTTCATACATGTTTCTAAACTAGCAATATTTATGCCGATCGTGTTATAATGCCATAAGGCGTCATCATCTATTAGAAGATTATTTGCTTGAAGCCCAAATTTGAAACTGAACCCCCTGCAGGCAATACGTGTCAAAAGTTCTGTACAATATTACACGTACTCTTATGGAATCGCTATCTTTTAAGATTTTGCACAAAGGTGATAATCAATAAGTTGGAAATAATCATCAAATAGTAATGGAAATTTTCCCCTTACTACGTGTATAATTGGGCACTTAACTTTTGTTACTTTACGCCTCCCTGCTGGAAAAAATCAGATGATTTTCATCTAAAAATCACGCCGAAACGTTACTTGAAAATCGTCTGATAATCAAATGATAATCATATAAAAGTCATGTGTAAAAAATAAAACTACGTATATCATTTAAAAATCATCTGATAATCAAGAGATAATCATCTAAAAATCGTGTGTAAATAATACTATGTATATATGTAACGGTTATGTGTTGACCAGTAATTTTTATTATCAATATATTTTGTACTTATACATTAGTAACATATTTGAATAAGAAAATATAAATCTTTTTATCAGTTTCATAATTTTTAATGTTGAGAAAAAAGAACATAGATTCCTGTATGATTTTTCCGCAGAATCAAATTGCTTTATTAGTTTTGTTGAAATTCTCAATATTTAAATAATTATTTTGAACAAAATAGCAATAAATAATAAAATTGCAATATAACAAAAAAGTGATATTTTTTGTTTTCAACGTAATTAAATGACGTGGCTAATTTGTAACCTTCCACAGGTCATGTATGGGTCCTAATGGGTTAAATACGAATTTCAGATGATTGTCACTTGATTATCAGATGATTTTCAAGTGACGATTTGGCATGATTATCAGGTGAAAATCACCTGATCTTTTTCAGCAGGGCTGTAGGTGGCACATTCTCAAATTTGGGCTTCAAGCGAATTAAACTCTTATTAAATTTTACTGTACGTAGGCTTGAAATGAACGTTATACGGAAGCCCTTTTATGTTTATTGTTTATTTATGACAAAATGATTAACTTTTTCGAAGAAAAAAAAAGTAGATTCCTTATAGTTTTTCGCGTATAATCGAACAAGCACTGTCCGTTTTTCAAAATTGCTAATTTTGAAATAATTTGTTTAAATGAACTAGCAATAAATAATCGAGATGCAAAATAAAAAACAGGGATGTTTTTTTTCTCGAATGTAATAAACAGCGGTGTTCGTTTTTTGATACCTCCCAAGGTTAGGATTGAAACTTAATGGGTTAAGTTTATTTTCATATAATTTTTGGAATTTTTTGAAGTAAAATCTTATTATTAAATAGTTAACACCAAAATATTATTTAGTAAGCAATACTTTATAAATATTTATTTTTCTTATTTACAATTTTTCCAATTTTAATAAACTTGTATTTACAGTTTCTTGTAGCGTCAATGTACTTACCACCAAACACACCAGTAATTGAGTTACGAGGAAAATATATGCTTAGTACTCAACATAGGCCAACTCATGTTCAAGGCCGACAGCACTCTCAAAGACCTGGACCTTTTGTATTTTTCTACCGACTTCCCCGCGATGGAACAGAAGTTTGCGTGGATACACGAACTTATGGTAATGATGCACGTTTTATAAGACGCAGCTGTAAAGCAAATTCTGAAATCAAGCATTACATTGAGAAAGGGACACTGCATCTTTATATTGTAACAAGTACAGCAATTGAGAAAAATACTGAGATTACCATTCGTCATGACGAACAAGATCTCGCACTCTTATCGAATTCGAATTCCACAAATATACCTCTTATTTGTGCATGTAATGAATCCAAAGATTGTCAAGTTATCAATCTTTTTTCACCAAATATAAATCGTAAAGGAAATAATGGTTCACTACTCGAAAACAATGAGTAAGTTAAATACATATTTTTATAACGTAGAATGATTCCAATAATAGATTAGAAAAGTGTGAATGAAAAAGATTCCAATAATTTATGTATCAATTCCTGAATTATTTAGCAATAAAAAAATTGACGTTTCGGACGTAACTAGAAAGCAATAAGCTTTCCAGCTCTTTTCGAGATACAAGCTATAAAAACTTAGCGAAAAGGTATCAAGGCGTTTGGTAGTGCGAATGGTGGGAATACCGGTATTTGCGAATGCAGAGAGCCATTATTCTTTAGTCATAGGGTATTCCTTTCAAAAAACGACAGATTTTTATGTAACGCTTCCTAAACAAAAAAACTGGTTCCACAACTGGAATCGAACCCTCACTCTTTCGGTTAGCAGCCAAGCGTTTTACCTCTGCCTTATAAATTATTATATAGATATATAGAATACCTTGAGATAATCCATAACTCCTTTATACATATCAGTTCCGCATCTTAATTTTTTTTAATGTAATACAATCTTGAACTTTCTACTTTAACCCATGCATCAACAATATATTGTTGCGTTTGTTTACCGGGATTCAAAAAAAGATTAAATTCGTCTCTAATACTCAATTTATAGCAATATAAATCAAGTGCTGATATGTTATCCTTATTTTGATATTTTAAATTCGGGATAAAAGTCGGTACCTTATAGAAAAATAATAGGTAATGTTATATTTAAAAAAAAAATTTATTGTACATTTTACAAAAAATACTCATATTATAGGAATTTAATGTAACTGTCAAATCAGTTTATAATAGTAATATTTTGATACATTAATTATAGATTGGTTTAATTATGTTTGTCATAGTATCAAATAAAATTATTATTTTACCGAGCGAGCGTTAACGATCGAGGTACCTGTCGCTAATAACTATTAAATCGACGCGTAAGTGGCCTTGTACTTTTAAAAATTTATCTTTTTAATCTTTATTTTCTGAATAAGTCATATTTTTAGGGTTAGTCAAGGGAATATGCCATAGTTAACTTTGAAGACAGGGAGTTTAGAGATTTTTACACATTTGAAAACAAAAAAATCCAGAGTTGATATTTTACATATTTTTTTTTAAATGAAAAAATAAAAATACGAAGTACTTAAAATTTTCTTTCCAAAAAATCCGTTGGGGGGTTGGTTAATATGCCACCCAATATTTCAAATATTTCATAAAGCTCTTTACCCTATTTAATTGAGTTTGAGATGTTTTTATAAATACAGGTGAATGTATTACTACAAGATTAACCGTTGAAACAGTTTTTAAATTTATATTATTAAAAAAACTAAGATATATTTATTAATCATATATTTTACGCAATTTAACTTTAGTAATTGTCAATTTTGTCTGTAACTTTCCATGAACTAGATAAAATTAAAATGTTCAAAATGGAATGTCTTCCTTGGGACAACATCTTTCAACTATATTTTTGCTTTTACGTTTTTTTTAAATCTATAATTATATATTTGTTGACTAGCATTTCCCCCCAATGCTTCTTATAATAAAGATTGATGTCATATTCAATAAAGCATGACGTTTTTTAATTTTTAAAAATCATGAAATTTCTTGATTTTTTGAGTAATTACTTGTCTTGATAAAGACTATTTACGTAGGAGTTTACTTTTTCGGTAAAAAATTCCGTTAAAAAATAAATAAATAAAAAAGAATTGAAAAACACGCTAATTTTTTTGGTAGTTTTAAATTATCGTTTCTTTTTTTGTAGCTACTGCCTGTTTTTGAGTCTTATTTGAGTAGATTCACACTAATTTATAAGTTGACTGAGTTACAGGCGTCAACAATATTGTATAATAAGGAATTTGAACAACTGGCATACTACCTAGGTTGCGTATTCCCCCGACTTACCTTAACACAAGTTCCAAATGGAATTTCTTTGGCTTCACTACAAATTTGTGTACACAATCTAACAGCTGCCTTTTCGTGAGTGGAAAGCCTCTCGCAGCACAAAACTTCATCCATTTTGCTTTTTTGCTTTATTAAACAACGTAATTTTTGGTACTCCAAATTCTTCAACAATTTCTATAATAGTCTTTCCTTTATTTAATTCATTTAAGAGCATGCCTTAGGTCGGTGTAGATATATGTTTTACCGACTTCTTAATTTTCAATAAAAATATAATAACGAGAGGGATTAGGTTGTTAAGCGCGGATTTCATGAATTTTCGTTAAATTTATATTAATTTATTTAACTTTAATCCGGACTTAATTTTGAAGCTATGATAACAATCTTAGACTTCTTGGCGTTAAGGTTAAATTATAATCAACAAAATAGCAATTTCGTATTTTAATTATTTATTTCTTAATTTAATCTTCTATAATACTCGATCGACGCTTACTTTGGCGTTCGCGAGAAAATATTTATTATTTATAATTATGTTTCTTTATTTATTTATTCTTCAGTAATACTTGTTCGACGCTACCTTGGCGTTCGCGGTAATACTTTTAACAATTTTCAGCAAATTAACGTATAGCCTTACGGAGCGCGACCAATTTAAACAGTAACAAATTCAAATCACGACTCTAACATTTTATACTTTCTTAGGAAAATTGTCGGAGAGCCCATACGGAGTGTGACTAATTATAACTTTAACAAACTCGGACTACAACTGATTTTAGTAACACATTTTTAATTCTTTTATACTGCTTGATTAATCTACTTTCAGAAATTTCCGCTTAAGGCCGTGGTTTGAGTTTCTCAAGTGTGTCACTAATGTTGAAAGATTCGGTTTCTCAATCATAAATAAAAATTCATTGATCATTAATTACAACACGTTCTTAATATTACATATAAAGGAAACCAAATCTTTTTACAAAAGAATCAACATAATTGTTTCAATAATAAAAGTTATTAATAAATCGAAAATACAATAAATCGTAATTTCGGCCGATGGCTCGCGCTGTCCGCGCGGCTGTTTGACGCTATGGGTCTATGCAGTCGGATTCACAAAAACGCTGTCAAGCAATACGACTGCGTAGGCTCGCCAGCTACTTTTATAAACAAAAAATACGTCTCTAGGACGTAACAAGGTGAAAAAATTAAGTTGGTGAAACTGGTGCACTATTGTTGAAATCAGGAATAGTAATATGGTTTTATGTCGTTTTGGTTAATACTGTTTTTCGTTGCAAAATATGTATTGAGATTTATTATCTACATATACACCGACCACACAGGTCGTGAACTGATCGAGCCGAGAGCCAAAAAACGTCTAACGCTCGCATCAAAAACAAACTTCTATAGTTAAATTACTCTTATTTCAACAACTATCGTGGAAAATTGAAGGAGATAAACGTAGAATGTGATTCGAGGTGAGTGCCAAACCGAAAACGAGTTCCGTCTAATCGCATTCTACGTTACTCTCCTTCAGTTTTCCACCGATTTCAATAAACAAAGAATCCACGCGTTCTATAAGATGACACAATAGTGCGCCAACTCGATTTTTTTGTCTAATCCCTCCCGTTATTTTATTTTTATCGAAAATTAGGAAGTCAGTAAAACAGATATCTAGAGCGATCTAAGGCATGCCCTTAAGTAATTGACTTTAGGAATATTCCTTTGAAACGATACGTTTTTTGTTTAGATATGCTCATAAATTATTCGTAATTTTTCATTATTAATAATAATTAATAGAATTAATAATAATTATCTATTGTTTATTTCTTAATTGAACCAAAAATTTAATTAATCTGAATGAATTGTATTGTACTTATATTGAAGCTGTTGCACCTGACAAAAGAAAATTTTTTTTAAGAAGTATTAGCTCTGGGTCAGTGGAGAAGATTGCTGTCTTTAAATCTCGAGGTCAAGGATTCAATTACCGCTGGAAAATGTTTTTTTTAGTGTGACAGATTTTTGTTTTACTTTTTCGTGACGCCGGAGATTTGATCTCTCACGGATTTACTCCCGTCCAAAAGTGCCTAACGCGCCCAAAGGAGTTTTACTTCAAAAATATTTTTAAATAGTATTACATAAAAGCTTTATAGAACGCAAAAAAAGTTGAAGTTGAATGGTATTGGTATTTTAATATTTTGGTATTTTGTTTTTTTTATTAGACGACTACCACCTTTCGGTATACGAGCAGTCAGCCATCAACCGACCGTATCGTGTCAGGCCTCAGTGTGTTCGAACTTTGATCCCCTCCACGACAGCCGTCAACCGAACGTATCGTGTCCAGCTGTCACGGGGGTTCTTAACCTTTTTTCATACTTGGCTCCCTACCTAACTATCAAAGCTAATTAAACTTTGTTTTCGGCTTTTTACACCTCAAAAAATGTCGCTGTATGTTCGAAATCTGACTATTCCAACATCCCTGTCAGGGGGATACGGGGCCTCTCGTACCGGCACATATATTGTAAATTTCCGCAACATTTACGTTACAGAAAATTGGAATGTGTGCCTCGATTGTCAACCCGTACCGTCAGAATCATGTGTATCAATTCCCCCTTGATTGAAAAATTCTAAAAGACTCTCTTTTCGAAGTTAAATGTTTTAGCAATATTATTATAATATTTATATACTATACGTTTTTGGCAAAATTGTAGCAAAATTATCACAATATTGATGTAAAACTAAGTATTTAGCAACATTGCAGCAAAACTGCTGTATTAATGCGTTGCAATTTATTGCCGATGAATATTGCAAAAATATTGAGGTAATATTGCGCTGCAATGAATTGCCGATGAATACTGCAGCAATATTACAGCCATATTGCGGTGCAATAAATTTCCAATGAATACTGCAGCAGTAGTCCGCTAAGATACATTACCGATCAAAATTACTGCAATATCGCGCTAAAATATATCACCGATCAATATTTTAGCAATAGTGCTAATATTGTCAAAATTATTTTAATATTGTAGCAATACTGCTGCAATATTACATACTATGTGGGTTACTGTCTGACGTAACACATACCGGGTGTTTTAAGTCCGGTTGTGCCTAGTGCTCGCCAAAGCCCGAATTACAAAATACTCAACGAGGATGGAGGTTCGCGCTATAAATGAATAATACTTTCTCTTGGTATAAAACGATTTTACTTGGCTCAATTCGGTTAGATGTACGCGGGCGCAGTTACTACTCTCACGCTTCCACTCTCACGCTCGAATTTGCGGCACTACGATATACTCGACCTCGACGTCGACGCGACACGCACCTGCTTCCTTTAGCTCCCGGCGTAGTCGCCCCTCGTCCTCGGGAGAGCTCCTCGTCGGGGGTGTGGAACGCCGGTCAGCACCTGCCTGGCTCGTGCCTCCTTTCCGGGTCCCGCTGGTCGTCCTCTCGTTCCCGGTCAGCTCCCGTAATAAAGGGGTTGGAATCGGGATGGCAGCAGCAGATTGCAAATCGGGATGGTAGCCGCAGGTTGCGAATCGGGATGGCCACAGCAGGTCGCGAACCGGGGTGGCTTCAGCAGGTCGCGAATCGGCTAGCCTGATCTGGCTGTTTCTCGTCTCGTGCAGCTTGTCGCGCGGTTGAACATCGAATGGCTCCGAGCGGCAGCCCGATCCAGCGATCCCAAATGTGGCCGGACGACCAGCGCAAAATTCAAAAATTGAAAAAATTTAAAAATAAATTTTAGTTTAAAAAATTTAGTTTTTTAATGAGAAAAATTTAAAAATAAATTTTAGTTTAAAAAATTTAGTTTTTTAATGAGAATTGCATAATATATGTTCGAGAGTAAAGTTACTATGCAAAAAAAATTTATTTAATTTTTTCGCTGTTTTTAAGAATTATTTTTATATGCTTTGAAAACAATTTAAAAATTAATGTTTTGAATAGCCTTTGGGCAGTAGCTCTGCCAAAATTACTGAAATTATTTAATAACAAAACAACCCTGGCTACCACCCGATAACTGAGAGGAGTAGCCGGGCATTTACTAAAAAGTTTCAAAAATAAAGCCTTAGCAG
>JAPYYQ010003586.1:0-10560 GCA_030522585.1 Anagyrus pseudococci
TTGCCACATGTGCCCAAACGGTCCGACTTTACCGTAGCCCATCGGTAATTTTTACAGAAATCGTCGATAATTTCTATTGGTTTTTTCTCTCCGTGTAAGACCAGGCTAATGGAGACGATCGCTCGAAAGCCCTCGATCCAAGTAAAGCTCCGCGAAGGAGAAATAAAAGACGCGAGAGATAAGGAGCAAGTTGCCCGGGCGACGATAATGAACAAACGACCGGGTTTATTTCTTTTTATCCCCAGTTGTTTGTGTCTCGGGCTCTCGTCGTTATTTTCCGCGAGCAAACAAAACTGAAGAAAAGCCGGAGCGCCGATCGTAAAACGATAGCGTAAAAGTGCAATCGTAACCACACCAAGTTCCGTTCGAGCCTCTTTCCCCCAAGCTCCACCCTCTACTGCTTGCGAAAAGGACGCCGAAATGATGATGCGCCTTCGAGTGGCACGCGCGGAATAAAAAAGAATTTTCCTCCTCCTCCTCCTCTTTTACCTAGGCTCTTGAGAACTGTGCGTCGGCCTCTTTGAGGGTAGGCTATAAAAAAAACAGGAGAAAAGAAAAAAAAAGAGAAGTTGAAAAGAAGAAAAAACAGTAGAGAAGGGGCAGGAGAAAAGAGAAGCAGAGGAGGAGGGTATAAGCACGAGGAAGGGAGAGAGCGAAGCTTGAAAGTTTTTACGGTCGAAGGAGCTGCCGCTCGTGCTGGGGGACGGGGGAGGACTGGCCGAGGGAGATTTTCCTTAAAAGCAATTCCCGCGGACGATTTGGCTATTGCGAGCGATTGTTACGGTATTATGCCGGCGCAGGAAGCGGCGGCGAAAGAAGAAGGCTCGAGAGAAGAGAGCGGGAGGGAGAAAAGGTGGACAGGGAGAGCTGTAGGCGGGAGTCGAGGAGTCAGGGAAGGAGAAGGGGGATGAGAGCTGGCGATCGAGAAGCGGAAGAAGCCGGCGTATAGGTATATATATATACACGCGGGGCATAGAAGAAGAAGCGAAAGAGAGAGGGAGAGTGGGAGTTGGTTGGCTATTGCGCTTAGTTTAGCTTACCGGCTCCTATGTGTACGCTCTACGGGTGTCCGAGTCGAAGGCATAGGCCGGGGCGAGCATGTCACGCCAATTACAAGGGCCGTCGTGTGGACCAAAAAGAAGTAGCTGGCCGTGAAGGGGGTAGCGAAGAAGGCCCGGGAGAGAAGCGCGCGAGAATAAAGAAGGCGCAGAAAGAGAAGAGTAAGTGCAAGCAGGACGGAGAGAGAAAGAGGACACAGACCGATCAGGCTCTCTCTCTGCCTTCTTCTTCTCTGTGCTCCCTACGATTCTCGCGGCGGCTCTCGCGCGCTTAATGATACAGTCCCGCTAATGCAGGAACTCGGACGCGCCGAGTCTACCTTCTTCGACCACCTCTTCTCTCTCCCTCTTTCGCTCTGGCTGCAACAATATGCTCTCAGCGCCGACGCGGATTTATCTGCACGACGCGTATATACGTGCACGTATATATATACACACAGAGATGCAGGCGGTGGCTGGAGGAGCGGCTTCTCTCGGCGGTGGTAACGGGCTGCCGGTGCTCCTCCTCCTCCGCTTCTTTCCTCGACCTTCCACGGCCCCGGCAGCACGCACGCATTGGCCCGTCGCGGCACGCACGTCTCGATCTCGCGAGCAGCCTAAGCTGCCGCCGCGGCCTCTCCGTCGCTCGCTCCTGTCTGCTGCTCCACTCACGCGGACAAAAGCTCGGGGGCCCATTATACGCTGTATCAGACAACACTCCACGTTCCACTTTTCTCTCCCTCTCTCCACCTTCTTCTTCTTTCCGACTCTCTTGCTCCGGCTTCTTTTTCCACCGGCGTGCTTGTAGTCGGAAAATTGCCGCGGCGTTCGACCGGCAAATTTCTTCTTCTCCGTTGCCCTCGGCCGCTTTGGAATATTTCCCCCCCCCCTCCTTCTCCCGTCGTCCCGCTACGCTCGTTCTATCGCTCTTTCTCTGCCGCACACTGCACCACGGACGTTTTGTTCGCATATAAAAAAGAGACACCTTTTTCCCGGGGACCGCTGCCGCTGCTGCTCTCCACGGCTTGCCAACTCGCTATTTTCTCCCCTGACAAATGGCCCCTCTATCGCGAGTGAGGGAGAGAGAGAGACTTCTGGCTTTAAAATTCCACGTTATTCATCTTTGTCGGCTTTTCAATTAATTTTATTAAATGCCTCTCGCGCCAACGTGTCTAGTCAAGAGCTGCACAAAGAGCCGCTTAATAAAGTGCCTGCTGGCATTAAAACTGTACGACAAACGCTCGTGCGTATATACGACGAACGGGGCGCGCGCGCGAGAGAGAGAAAACTGCGTCCACTCTTTTTATTTCCCACTTCGCCCAACGCCGCCGTTCACTTCGCAAGAAGTTGCATCGACTTTTTGCCACCTCCCCTCCCTATCCCGCTCTATACCAACACACCCATAGCGGCTTCGGTCCGAATCATGATTTTCCCGAGCGCGCCGGAGAGGGGCAATAAAGAGGTTGTAAAAATTCCAGAAATTAATTAAAATAGTAAAATCGAAGGCCGAGAAAAAAAAGGCGCGACGCATGGCGGAGAGTGGAAAGCCCCTTCATTACACGATCTCATACGGACGAAATTATAGTTGTAAAGGCTTAAATTCTCGAGTCAACGGCTTAATTAGTCGCAAAAGAGGGGAAGAGGGGGTGGGGAGGAGGGAGGGAGCCTTCGACTTTGTATAGCTATAAACACGTGTGTGCGCGCACATATAGGGGGGTTGCCGCTCGTAATGCCAGAGCAGCGTTACTATAAATGTGGGACACGCGGTAGGAGGGGGCTTTACCCCGCCTATACTTACGCGCTCCGTCGCGGAGTGATTTGCGCGCGGCGCGCCGCGAATTTACGGCCCCGGCTCGGCTAAATTTCCGCGAAAACTTTATCGATGCGTTTTTATGGCTCTCGGGATATCACGAGAGCGGGCGCGCGCGCGACTCTTGGCTGCGTATGTGTGTGGGGGTATGGCTTTCCATAAAACGAGCTGGAAGAGGCGCGTAACGAAGGCTATCCGGCTGCTCGGGCTCATTACCGATGCGCTGTTGAGACAAGAGAGTGAGGGAAGATCGTAAGCGCGATTCTTTATTCCGACGTAAATAAGCCATACAGCAGTCGGGCTAGTCGTGCGTTGGACAATTTTGAGAGGCGGGCAAACGGAACGAGAGAACGCGCGTCCGGTTGTAATTTATCCGAATCTATTATAAATGAAGAAGTGCAAGTTGCGCGGAGCGCCAGCGGAGAGATAGGGGCATGGGGTTTTCTTCGGCGAGATATCCTCGGATATCGCACTCGAGGGAAAGAGAGGCTGGCCAACAAAAATTGAGGAATAAAACTCGGGGTTTTATGACAGAGTTAAAAGTTACGAGAGCCGTAATTCACGTGGCCCGGTCTCGAAAAGCGCCCGGGGTGGGCGCCTGCGAGAAAGAGTGTGTGCGCTGTGCGGCGGTTGGATGCAGTTTAGAGAAAACGAGGAGGAGGTGGAGAATAGAAGGGAAGCGGCAAACAGCAGTAGAGCCGCAGCCGCCGCCGCCGCGGATCGTCTGAATTTTCGGCACAAGACGTGTGTTCAGCAGTAGCGGGGGCTACGTAAGCGCGTGGCCAGACGGAAATATGGGCAGCAGGCAGAGGGGCTCGCGAGCGCGTGCGGGCGTTAAAGCGAGCGAGACGCCGGGGTAAGCTGGGAGGGAGAACGTATGTTTAGAATCGCTCGGGCAATAAAGCCGAGAGCGTCTGTTCGGCCGGGCTCGCGCGAAAGCAAAGCAAACAATTTATCGCTCAATATCTCAGGGAGGAGGAAGGTGCTCTCTCGGTCTATGTGTATACGCTCTCTCGCCCCCTGCTCTCTTGCTGCTGCGTAAGCGAATGAGCTTGCCGGCTGCCCGTAGATCCTGGACTCTCCCCCTACCCCACACACACACAGCCGCTCGACGTTCGCGCGAAAACTAGCGCTCTCGTATATTAGCCCCTCGACCTCTGCAACAATGCCATTATTCTGTCATTCCACGAGTTATCGGTGGAAATAACAATTTCTGCGAATCAGCCGATGCAACGTGTTGGGCGCGCGTATGTGCGATCGCGAGCAGTATCGGACGGTGATCTCTTGATAAAAGGAAAAAAGTGGAGCGTTTACGACTGGGAGCGATACAAAGCAAAGAGAAAAAATAAGGAGTTTTCAAAACGGCGCGTGGGTGTAAGGCCGATGAGGAAGAACAATTGCGCGCTCAGGTTGAACACGCGATAAATTAAAAGCGAGAGGGGGAGGGGGGCTCCAGACGAGAAGGCAGGGCAAAGTGGAAAGGAGAAAAGCCGGCGAGTAAAATACGAGAGTGTCTTAAACTATTTCTCGCTGGAACGCGGAACAACTGGAATTCGAGAGAGGGCGAGAGAATGAGAAGGAGAAGGGGCTCGCTTGCTCTTCTTCCTTGTGTATAAAAGAGGCCCCGTTGGGCTCTTATCGCGCCTTTTTTTTGCGGAAATGAACTTTCGATTGCACGAGTGTTGGCTTCTCTCTCTCTCTCTCTCTCTCTCTCTCTCTCTCTCTCGTAAAAACTTCAAGTTCTTCTGCAAAAGCAAGCGGGAAAAATTTATGCCTTGATATAAAGTTCAGGGTCGCGCGAGCAACTTCAAGCATCTCGAGAGAAGAGAGACGGTGCCGTAGAATAAGAGAGTTGCGGGAGGAAGAGGAGAAGGAAGTTGCGTATACGGGTGTGCTTCGCGAAAAATAATTGGCGCGAGGGCTCGTTGCGAGAGCTTGATAATAAAGAGCGCGAGCGATTCAGCGGAGAGAGAGAGAGAGAGCCCGGGAGAGATATCTCCTTTTCATTAACGGTACACTCGTCGTCGTCGGCGGTGGAGAGGAGGCCGCGAGAGAGCCCGGCGTGCTTTTCGACTGCTTTTCGATAATCCCGCAAGCAGAGCCGGCTCTGCTCTCGTTGCTTTCTCTCACAGCTCTCCTTTTGCACCTTCTCGCCCCTCCTTTTTCGCGCCTTTTTCCATTGCCAGATATTATCCGCGTTTGAGCGAGCTGCTTTTAATAGGCGCCCTCCTCCCGGCGCCGGGAAACTCGAACGCCAGCAAAAGAAGAAGAAGACGAAGAAGAAGTGCGCGCGGCCAACGAGAGCCGACAATGAGAGCAGAGGGAGAGAGAGAGCGTGCAAGAAGGGGGCAAGCCGAGGCAAGGTGCGATAATTAATTGTGCCCAGGAGCCAGACCAGAAAGCCCCCTCCTCACAACCCCAGCCCCGTAAGCAGCACAACAAGAAAGCCGAATTTTTAATTAAGGAAAAATAAACCTCCATACTATTCGGTACCCCCTCTCTCGACGTAGCTGGCACACAGCTTCTTCCAGCTTCTCCTTCGCTCTCGTTTCTCGCCTGCTTGGCTTTTCGCTGCGACTCGAGAAAGCTGCGCTTGCTCCCTACGACGCGCCTCTTCGCAATATCCCGCGCAATCCCGACAGATGCGCTGTGTTTACCCTTTTAATGGTCCTAATTATCCGACCTCCCGTCAAGCCCGCACGTTGGATTTACGGAATAAAAATTTTTCTCTCTTTCTCTCTGCTCTCTTTCGTTATGAATTTGCTCAAATGGAAATGTGCAGAATTTTATCATCTTTTTTTTTTCATTTTTTATTTCGAGTTCGTTGTTTGGACAAACAAAAAACACATTTCGCGCGCGACTTCGCGAGCTCCAGGGTGGAGTTAAGAAAATAAACGCGAAAGCACGCGTGTAGGAAAATGTTTGCTAACACCACGCACGCGTGACTGGCACATATAAAAACAGAAGAAAAATGTTCGCGTCAGTCGTAGCCGGAGCAGCAGTAGTAGAAGCGGTAGAATGAAAATAATGTAAAATTAGATTTATCGTTTTTTAATGACCAATCGAATAATCTTGTTTTTAACGACAGCTCGTAAAATTTTTAATGAGCCGGTGTAACTACGGCAGAAAATGATGATCTCTAAATTTAGAGATGGAAAACGATCATCCAGCGAAGCAAGGAGGATGGTTATATACCGGCTTTTGGGGGGAGTATATATACCATCGAGCGACAGCTGCGTATTGAAATAGCGCTTAAACGACTCGAAAGTCGAAGGAAATATGTTTCTCTTGCTCGCACTCCCTCTCTATCTCTCCTTCTCCCGAGTTCACCGAAATCTCAGCCGATTCTCGGGGATCATGCGGTTACGTAAGCTCCGGGATAGATTCGAAAACATTTACTTTGGCTCTCGTGTTTCCCTCGACGTCGATATTTAAATACAAGCAGCCTATAGAGAGACGTAGCGGGGGCGAGGAAGGGGGAGCCGTAACAGATCCCGACGAGTCGCCGAGCAAAAAGTTATGAAAGGCCCGACGCGCGCGATTGGCGTCCCAGACAAGATTCCCTCCTCCTCCTCCCCCCAAGCCGTATATACACACGTATGCATGCTGTCATAAAGAAAGCTCGATCTCGCCTACTGTACCGAGTGTTTTTGCAGATCTCGCTTAGGCATTTATCGATGAATTCTCATCTTGCGCGCTGGTAATGGCCGAGCGCTGCCGCCGGGCCGATCGCGAAAACTTGTATTATCGAGCGACCGCCCGAGGCGGTACGGGCAATATAGTCGCTGCGCGATTTACACGTAACACAGCGCGCCGGTAGCACAGGTGGTCGCGCGAGGGTTGCGGGGCGACGGGGAAAAGGGAAAGCCGGAGGCGAGAGCGGGAGCCGCGGCGAAAACGGAAAAGTGTGACAAATCGGGCCTTTTAAAGTGCACCTCCTCGCGGGCTTTTTCTCTCTTTCCCTGCCGCGCACCTCCCCTCCGTCGTAGGCTTACATATTGCCAGAGCGAGTCTCTCATGTAAATCGGCCCGGGAAAGAAAGAGCAAGCGAAAACTATCCCTTTCGTTCGCTCGATCGGCCGCGTTCTTTCCTCGAGGAGAGCACGAGAGAGAACAGATCGTGCGCGATTCGTTTCGGAGACATATACACGTAGAAAGAGAGCGAAAGAGAGAAGGGCAAGGGGGAGCATATCGGGTAGAAAGAAAAGAACCTGTCGCTCTCTGTTACGTGTTCCTGCCTCCAGCCGCCGCCACTGCCGCCGCCGCTGCTGCAGCCTGGGAAAAACGGGGAGCGATTGAGTTGTCAGCGGCTCTACACGAAACTCCACTTTGCCCAGGGGATTTCGTGTTTTTGCGCTGGAACCGGGCGCGCGCTTGCACCGCCGCTCCGAAGATCGAAGGGCTCCATACGGGAGGGAAGCCGAGCGAAGAAAGAAGGGGGACCAGGGGGAGGAGAGAGAGAGAGAGGGCGTCGTTGAATATTAATATGGAGAAAAATGAGCCGATGTGAAAAATGAGAGAGCAAGAGCCAAACGACGACCGGTTCGACTCGTCTATACTCTCTCTCTACCCCCGCTAGCCGGCTCCTCTCCCTTCTTTCTCCAGTCTCCTCCTTCGCCGCCTCCTGTTGCTCGCTTCCTTGGCCACTTTTGCGCCGATCATGCACGCGCCCGTGAAGTGCAGCCCCGAAAACAGCGCGTTCGTCCACCGGCAGCCGGCAGAAGCAGCCGCAGGAGGATCGATCGAGGAGAGAGAGCCCTGCGCTCTCGGCGCACGCATCGAAGAAGAAAAAGAGAGGCAGAGAAAGAGAGAGAGAGAGAGCACTGCAGCCAAGATCCCTGTACGCTTCATCGACGAGAGGGGCAAAGGCGCGCGCGGAGAGCAGGAGGGCTATGGCCAGCGACAATGTTGCCACGTCGAAGAAGCCAACAGGTTTATCGCCGACGTTGCGCCCCGTGCGCCAGCGTTCCAACTGCAGCGCCGGCAGTAGCAGCCCCTCCGGCTGCTCCTCCGCGCACTATTAAACCTAAGTAATCGAGCGCTGTGCAATTGCGACGAGAGAACCGGTGGTCCTTCTCGTCGCTCTCTATATCCCAGCTACGCTTGGAATGCCAAGTTATTCCGCACGCATTTGTGTATACGTACGAGGTAGGGGCAATTGAAAGGGAAGAGAGAGCGCCTTGGGCGCGCAGCTCACCAAATTCGAGAGCGCTATTCCGGCGAGCCGCGGCTTGTTAATGTAGACCAGAGGTCGGAGAGGCTTTTTGCCCGGTTCTCGTGGCGAGAGGAAGACGGAGAGTCGCGATCTCTATCTCGCCTCTCCTCACGTTTCTCCCGTCTCCTCTGCTTCTCCTCCGTACGGCACCTCCAAACGGGGGGAGGCCGCGATCTGTCTCTCGTCGAGAGCGACGCGCCTGGCCAAAAGTGTGCGCGCCGGCTCGAGAGAGAGAGAGACTCCTCTCGCGGACGGGCATTGTGGTGACGAAAGCGAACTTTCAATAAGCCGACTCGGGAAACTTCATTAGCTGCACCGGCTCCCGCTCGTTTGCGCGCACAACTCACCAGCCCCTTCCTCTCCTCCGCCTACCTCTTTACTCCCTCCCCCTCTTCGCCCTGTATAACGAGCCCGGCTTATTAGCGAGGCTATTAATTGGCCCTGCAGCCGATCAGAACTTGCCAAATTACCAGCTGTGTTCCGACCAGACTGCTGCGCGGCGTATTCCCTCTTTCTCCCTTTCTCCGCTGCATGTAGGTGTGTGCACATGTACATAATCGACAGGTAAAATCTGAAGTTTGCCTCTCTCGCGTAATCGCGTTTATTTCAGCGCGTTCCCCGTATTGCTAAGACTTTGAAGATTTCCGCTCGCTATGCGAATGAGTGCAAAACCGCGCGCTACGCATTCTCGCTCGCGATCGAGTTGTAGTCCCCCCAGGTGACTAATTAATTTTGCCTCGAGCATTACGCTGCAGCCCCGGGTATTCGTTCCCTCTTTCTCTCTGTCTCGATGCAAAGAAAAGCAAAGAAGGTTTAGAAGAGCCGAGCGAAAGAAAAATGAGAAACGAAACGAAAAAAAAAGAAGAGAAGAGTATATAGGAGTGTGGCAGGGGAGGGGAGGAGTAGAGAATGAGCAAGGGAGGCCCGGCGTGAAGAGAAAAGCCGGAGAAAACGAGACGACACTTTTATGAGGATTTCGACGTTTTCTCGTGGACCTTAAAGCCGGGCCGCGCGCGTGGGCGTGGAGGTGGAAGCAGGGAGAAATGGCCCTCTGTTTATTTTCGATGTGTCGTGGACTGTTGCGCCTCGGCTCTTTAATCTTCCTGCCGTGAAAACAAACCGGAGACGGGAAGCGAGATGTGGGGGGCTGGACCAGAGGAGAGAATCGGGCTCTTCAATTATTTTCATTCGTCGCGCGCGCGCGCCGCGTCAGAGCAAAGTCCCGGAGAGTCTGCCGGGGAGGAGGTCGGAGGAGTAAGCTCCGCTGAAATTTTATATCAAGTCGCCCGTGTACCTCGCTCTTTCTCTCCGGCCCCCTCGTCCTCCCGCGGCTCTATCCCACCAAAGCGCTAATGAAGATTACCAACGGCCGGGTCGGGCGTATACATACAAACACACACTCACACAGATAGACACACAGGGGCAACGTTGCCGGAGCCCCAAGCCGTTTATTATTTTAACGAGTACGCGTCGCGCTCGATTATTTTTATTGACCGTGCCGATGCTGCTGCTGCAGCGCGAAAAAAAGAGCGTGGGACACATTGTCGAAATTCGACGCGCACTGGCAGCGTGTGTAGAGAGACACGAGGGGTGGAGGTGAGTTCATCGCCGCGGTTTATTTGTCGGTGGTTTTTTGCGTCAGCCTGGATTAACGACAAGGACGAGCGAGCGTTTGAATCAATGAGAATTTAATATTTGCAGGTATACGACGCGATGAGGAGGACCACCCGTAGAAAAATCCCGCGCGCGCGCACTAATGCTTATTTGCTTTAATAAGTTAAGCGCATTACGCACTCGCGCGCTCAGAGTCGCTCTCCCCCCGCCCCTTTCACCTGTCTCTCCCTCTTGCTCTCTAGCCCTGTTCTGTTCTGCTTCAGGCCAGTGAGCCCCGATGTTCCTCGGCGCTTGAAACCGGCCCCGTTTCGAAGCATGCAAATAGGCCGCGCGTAACGAGCTTTGTTTGCCTGTTTATTTATTTATATGGCAAACTTGCCGCGAACGAGACGAGGCCGGAAGCGAGGCAGAGAAAGCAGTCGCAAGTTTCGTTTGCTGATTTTACTGCCGCTCCCGCTGCTGCTACTGCTGCTACTCGGATCTAATGGCACGAGGCTACTTTGTACTTTCGCACCCCCGGGCCTTTGCTCCTTCTCCTCCTACTCTCTTCTACTCCCTCCACCGACTAATTGTCCAAATCACCTTCCTGCTCATTACCATTTTTACTTGCTCCCGGCGAGGAGTCCGCGCAACTTTTAAGCACTCCTCTCTCTCCTATAAGCGAGAAAAGACCGAGAAAATTGAAAAACACCGTGTAGTAGGCTGTTAAAGGTCTTACGAACCTTCGACCACCCTCCTTTCCCTTCACTTGCTACTTCTACGCTCCTTTTAACTTAAGTAACCTTTAATCGATTGAAGAAAAAAGCAATATGGGTTTTTTTTAAGCTTAACTTGAATATATATATATATATATATATATATATATATATATATATATATATATA
>JAPYYQ010003587.1:0-10560 GCA_030522585.1 Anagyrus pseudococci
CGATCGCCCTTCCTTGTTCAACCAAGGGGGGTATCGACCCGGGATGTTGACTAGCAGCATCCCTCCATGCACTTGGTGTGATAACGTTAGAGTTGTCTCGAGCGTGATCACCCATTCATTCCCTGCGCATCGACCTTACCTGTTTATAGGGAGGCCCCATTTGCCTGGACTAGTCCTTTTGGGACCGCCACATTCATACAAACCATTCATCTCATTCAACACATTTATTCACTCATGCATGCAGGTAGAGGCCCTCTCACCAACGGCAAGGTCTATCAGCCCCTAGAGGGAGTGCTATTGACTAATGTCAACATTTATATTCTCTGCCATAAGCGCCCATGTATAAGAACGGTATTTCCATACGAATTTATTAGAAAATTACGTTGTTAATCGTTCTGAAATTTTAACATGGGTTTTTGCACTTATTCATTGTTACGGTCGTGAAATTTCATGGCAATCTTATCATTTTGAGTATAGTTACCAACCTCCTTAAGGGCCGACTCATAATGTTTGAACGTCGATTTTGATAGGGATGAGATAAGAATCCGAACAGCTTCCTCTGGCACCTCCTTGTTTAAGAATACCTTCCCGATATTCTCCCTGCCACTAAAGACAGGTGTCTGGCTTGTGGATAAGTTTTCTTCCTGCATGGAGAGATTAGTAAATTGAAAACTGGCTTAAAAAATATTAGGTCATCTTCTAATAACTTTGTAAAAAGCGGGTACCAGGGTTGGTTCGGCCAGTAAGGCACTACTATAATACCGCGTGCTTTTTCTCGTTTTATTTTAACTAGCGTTTTTAATACTAAGCTGAACGGTGGAAACGCATAAAAATCTAGATCCGTCCACTTTATTGTAAAAGCGTCGACCTTTAGTGCTTTTTCATCTGGTTTCCACGAAAAATAGAATTCGCATTTATTATTATTTTTACTTGCAAATAAATTTATTTGTGGTTTTCCAAAAGTTTCAATTATTTTCTCAAAGACCGAATTATTTAATTGCCATTCTGTGTCATTATTTCTAATTCTAGATAAGCTATCAGCTTCAAAGTTGTCTAATGACGCGATATAGGAAGCGAAAAGAAAGTTTTGCCTTCTCTGAATCCATTGCCAGATACTTTTGGCTAATTTGTGAAATTTTTGTAGTCTTACCCCTGGTAGAAATTCTAATATTATAAATGGCTAGGAAACTAAGAAATGGCTTGTTTTTTTATTTTCTAAAAAATGACTATGAAATAGATTGTTCTTAGCTAACATAAATGAATTAAATTTGCCGCTATCTTTAATGCTTCAGAAATGTCTATGTCTGAACATTAAAATTAGAAACCAAATTGATTGTATTCCCAGTTTTCTTTGCTTGAAAACTCGTAAAAAGTGTACAATAATATTTTTCAGAATGATTCAACGGTAATTTATAAATATTAAACTAATCTTCAATTAAAATCCGATATTTTTCATTTATTTTTGCTTAAAATATGTAAAAGCAAACAAAAATAACCCTTAGTGTAATTTACGTGTCATGTGAAATATCATACACACATTTTTTTATCATAACCTGTACAAGTGTTTAACTACAAACAGTTTAGTACCTGCTTCACTTTAGTAACTGCTCCACTTTTGTTATTTTGGTTAGATCAATAGTAGATCATTATTAAAATTATAATGAGTAGCACAAGACGCGTAAAAAAATTTCGCATGAAAAATAAAATTGTAACTGAATGCAATCTCGGTAAATTTTTCAGTGAACAACGTAACCAAGAACTTTGTCAGGTTAGAAATAATGAAAGCCAGTGTTGTGTTTCCGATTATGAAAGCAGTGATAGTAGTGATGAAGAATTTTCAAGTAGTTCAAATTCAGGCTCAATTTCAGATATTAATTTCAATGACAGTAATGAGCAGGACATATATTGTGACAATGATCCAGAAGTAAATGAAATTAAAGTATGGGCAGTACAATTTCACATACCCAAATCACAACTGGACGTTTTACTGGGAATACTTAGAAAAAGACTTTTACCTCAACTTCCTGCTACTTCAAAAACTTTCTTGAGAACTACAAAAAACACCTACACAGTTCAAGATATGACAGACAATAAAGGATTGAAAGGAGAGTTTGCATATCTGGGAATAAAATCTGGCCTTACAACGTGTCTGAATAGTTCACTTCACCAAAAAAAAAACTTCAATTAGATTTCAATTTAGATGGTGTAAAAATAAAAAAATCAAGTGCAAAATTGATGTGGCCACTTCTATGTAAGGTTTATTACAAACCTATGCCAAGTGTTTACAAGCCTTTCACAGTAAGTGTTTTTTATGGTAATGGAAAGCCAAAGGATTTAGGAGAATTTTTTAGACCATTTATTTGTGAAATAAATGATCTATTGCAGAATGGAATTGAAATTGATTGTACAAAATTTGAAGTTCAAATTAGATCTTTCATTTGCGACACTCCAGCTAGATCATTTGCAAAAGCTACTAAAGGACACACTAGCTTCAATGGGTGTGAACGGTGTACAACTGTTGCCAAAAAAATAGATCATGTAACAGTTTATTCCTTCATCGGTGAAGAAAGAACAGATGAGAATTTTAGAAGATTTGCAGATATTAATCATCACACTGGTGCATCACCTTTATTATCTGTCACTCCAAAAATTGATATGGTGAAGCAGTTTGTTATAGACTCGATGCACTTGCTGTATCTTGGTGTTATGCTAAAATTATTTGAATATTGGATGTCTGGAAACAATTCAGTGAGAATTGGTGCAAATCAAAAAACAGAACTTAACCGTATAACTGAAATGATACAGAAAGACATACCAATGGAATTTAAAAGAAAAATGAGATCAACAAGTGATTATGACACATACAAAGCAGTGGAACTTAGATTTTTTGCTTTATATTGTGGACCACTAGTTCTGAAAAAAATTTTGACAGAAGAAGTTTATAACAATTATCTACTATTTCATAAGGCATGTAGATTATTATCCAGTGTTGACGTAGTACAATATTCAGAGGTTTCAAGAAATTATATGAAACAATTTTTACAAGGAGCAGAAAAAATATATGGACCTACTTTTTTTTCATTAAATGTTCATAATTTACACCATTTAGTAGATGATGTTGAACATTTTTCTTGCAATATAAATGATTTGTCAGCATTCCCATTTGAAAGTGAGTTGGGAAAAATAAAAAAAATTTTATTGTCACCAAACAGAACTGTGGCTCAGTATTGTCGTCGCCTTCATGAAGAGAGAACAATTTTAGATATGAAAGCCAAATTACCATCTAAAATTTGTGACATAAAGGTAGATGCTAATGGTAAAATCATTCATTTAAATTACAATAATCAGTTTCTGTCTTTAAAACATCCAAACAACTCTGTATCTTTGAAAAATGGGACTGTTGCTGTAATTCAAAGATTTTTTATGCTGGATAATATCATTTATATGGATATTTGTAAATACAAAATAAAAAAATGTATTCATGACAATTTATGTAACTCATCTAAACTTAAAATATTTGAAGTAGATCAATCTCGTAAGAGTGTGATATTAACAAATGTGGCACTTAATGACATTTCAGAGAAATTGATTAAATTTTCATTTAATAATAATCCTGATGGTGAATTGAGGAATTATTTAATACCATTATTACATTAAATGTTCTGTAATTTTAAATACTTCAATTTATAAACTGGAATTTTATGGCATGTGAGTAAAGATCTTTTAAAAAAATTCAAATTGTAGTTTAATTAAAAAAAAACATTGTTTATTATTTTTAGACGTTTGTTAATAATAATAAACTGTTATATTAATAATAAATGTTGCAGCATCAAGTGTGGAACAAGCGAACCACGTACTCCATGTTTCCCGCTTAACAAGAATACCCTAACCTAACCGACACTCTCTACAATCGCCGGCGACAACGAAGTCCACGCGGATCACTTGTAGACAATTTGTGCAAAAACACGAGAAATTGTAAAAGCACGTTCCTGCAAAAAACATTGTTATTTTGTAGATAAGTATAGAAACAAATTTGTAGCCGAATCAATAACATTCCCCTTGTACACCCTTCTATCAATTGAAAAATAGGTGTACATAACCTTTATTTAAGTAGTTAAAAAGAAATGTTTTTTACAGATATGGAAAAACAGAAATCTATACACAAATACCATATTGTGGAATTTGTAAACCCTGGTAAAAAACCAAAAGTTAAAAAAATTGATATTGTTGCAACCAAGTGGCTGTCATACAATAATAAGAAAAAAAAATGTGTAGTCAAGTATCCACCACCGCCTTACAATGAGGATGATTTTGAATTTTACAATGGGTTTTTAAAGAACTTAGCAAATGCTCCTGAAAGCTGGCAACTTTATTCTGTTAAGTTAAGAGGAAAAGCAAGTGAGTTCATAACAAATAAATTTATGCTTTAATCAAATAAAATAATTGTGTAATTTTATATTTCATTTTCAGACACGCTGCAAGAAGCTATGTCAAAGTTAGACAAATTAAAAGAAGTAGAAAACATTTTAACAGTAGACTCTGGTGATGGTTCTTTAGAAGCAGAAAAAAAAGCAGAGGAAGCTATACGAAGACAAGAATTAGAAAAGGCTGCCTGTGATTATCAAGACACAGTCAAGCCATCCACATCATGTGCTTTAGACTTTGAACAGCACGAGACACTCTTGGCAGAATTTGAAGTACGTGATGGCATTTTATCAAATGTACCTCTCGCTGATATCACTAATAAAGGTCACTCTACTTCAAAATCAGTTCCTCTGCTTCATGATCTGCCTGCAATAGTGAAACTTACTGATTTACTTTTACAAAATTTAACTGAATTTAAGTTAATAAGAGAAGACATAACCTCGATTAAAAGGAGTATTGAAACTATAAATTTAAATTTACAAAAGTTCACAGTGACTGATAAAAATAAAGTATCATTTATTGGTACTGTTCCACAACTGTGTCAACAATTCAATTATAGTATTCCTTTTCAATCTGTTGAAGAATTCCAAATGTTTGATAAAGACCTAGGACAAAATGATTTGCTGCTTGAAGCTGTGAGTTCAGTTTTACAAACAGGAATTGATTCAACGTTAGTTATATCTAAAAGTATAGTCAATATGATTAAAATGTTTCTATCTAAAGACGTAGCTACTAAATACGTAGCTGTAAAAAAATTACAAGATAAACATGTAATGAATAGTACAACTTTTTTTATAAGCATTGCAAGTAAGTATTTTTTGTTATTTTTTTTAAACCAGAATTTTTAATGTATCTTTAACTTAATATCATTGCTTTTAGATATTATTACAGAACGTCGACAGATTTCTGGATTACAAACATCTAAAAAAGAAATGATATCTGCTTTAAGCAGTGTGTTAAGTAACGCTGGATCATGGTACACTTCAAAAAAATTGGAAAGTGTTGGAAAAACTGCTGATAGACAGCACACAAAAAAAGTTAAACAAACAAAAAAAGCATCGATTGCTAAAGCTTCTGAAGAGCAGACTACTCGTGCATCATCAGAATCACCATTAAAGTCTAGTGAAGCTAGTGAGAGTTCTTTGTGTGCTGATAGTGACAAAGAAATATTTGATGATAATTACATGACAAACTTTCTTTGATTCAAGTTATGTATTTTTGTTTTATTTACATACTAGTACACATAAAAACAAAGTGTTTCTTACTTTTTATATTCTAAATAAAAATACTGCTCATAAACAGTACACAAAAAAAAGATAAACAAACAAAAAAGCATTGATTGCTTAAGCGTGTAAAGAGCAGACTAGTCATGCATTATTAGAATCACCATTAAAGTCTAGTGAAGCTAGTGAGTGTCCTACGAGTGCTGATAGTTAGTGACAAAGAAATATTTGGTGAAAATTACATGACAAACTTACTTTGATTAAAATTATATGTATTTTTGTGTTACTTATAAACTAGTACTTATAAAAACAAACTGTTTCCTACTCTTTATATTTTGAATAAAAATGTTAAATACAAAATAAAATAAAATTTATGTTTTTAACAGTTTTTCAGAGAAATGTTTAATATTATGTTTACATTTAATATACTGACTTTATAATTAATTATATAATGAGTTTGTAATTTTGTACTCTTTACATTAAAACATATATTCATTATATAATTAATTATTAAGTTAATCTATTTAATATAAACTTATAAAAACAATTATCTTAAATAAACATAACCTGCAAATATTTTGTATAAAAATAATATTTTTAACCAGAAACAAGCTTTTTCTATCCCTGTAAAAATGTACTATTTAAAATCTACCTTGTTTCAAGTTATTTAATCAGTATATTAAATGTGATTCTTCAGCCCATTTTTTTTAAGTTCATTTTAAATAGTCATTTAATGACTTGTTCTTAGGTAGAATTGAGCATTCTATTAACTGGCTAGGAAATGGGAGAAAAAGCGTTTCACTCATATCTAGTTACAAGTCTGTCTTCCTAGCTTGTTTCTAGCCAACTTGGGATTGGTTGGCTTGTTATTAGGTTGTAAATAGAATGAATTTCTACCAGGGACTCCACCCATCCTATTAATATAGGATATTGCGGTGGTATTGTCTATTCTAAGAAGTATTAAACAATTTTTTAGATTCCTAGCTAATTTCTGTAAACCTAGCTTTACTGCGAATAATTCCTTGCGATTTATGTGCCAATTTTCTTGATCTTTAGTCCAAAACCCGTAGTAATTATTAACTCCGTCCATTGCCCCCAACCAGAGTTCGAAGCGTCCATGAATATTTCAATTTTGAAATCTAAGGTCTTAATCGCGTTAGTTGAAGTTGGCAGACGATCTAGCCACCATTCTAAATCCGGGTGAACGGAATAAGGCACAAACATTTTCGCTTCATAGTTATAACCGTTAGTTTCTAACGCTAGAATCTTTACTCTTTCCAACTCTCTTATGTACAGCAGACCATATTCTACTGCTGGGCACGCGGAAATCAGTTTTCCGATCAACTTCGCAAATTTTCTTATAGAACAAGTTCGTTTCTTTAGCAAAGATTCTATATCGTTTATAATTGATTTTCTTTTCTCACTTGGCAATTCTATTGAGTACTTGACCGAGTCTAGTTGAAAACCCAAGAACTTGCATACAGTTGAGGGGATTAAACAGCTTTTCTTAAAATTAACTATGAAATCTAAAAATTGTAGAAAATTACATGAGATATTGATATTATCTTTGCAAGATTTATAGTTATCACCAATGATTAACAAATCGTCTAAGTATATGACAGAGGTAAAGCCGCGTGATCTCAAATAATTAACAACGGGTTTCATGACTTTGGTGAACAGGTATGGACTTATGTTTAGGCCAAAAGGCAAACATGTAAACTCATATAGTTTCTTTTGAAATTTAAATCTGAGATAATTTCTACTAGACCTGTCAATTGCAATCATGAAGTATGCGTCTTGTAAGTCAAGTGAACGCATGTACGAACCCGGAAAAATCAGTTCTGATGCCGTTCATATGTCTTCGAGTTCAAAATGTTGCGTTTTAATGAATTTATTTAATTTCACTAAGTTTAAAATAAATCTAGACGAGCCATCTGGCTTTGGCCTAAGACAGTAGCTTGATAAGAATTGCATTCGACAGGGTTGACATTCTTCAATCGCACCTTTGTCTAGTAAAATTTGAATAGCCTCTTTGCATTTAATAATTTCGTTACCTGTTAATTTACATGATGGTGTTCTTTTTTGTTGTACTTTTTTATAAAAATCGATTTTATAGCCTTTTATGGCGTTTAAAATAAATTTATCTTTGGTTATTGTTTCCCACCTATCTAGGAAAAAGCTTAGTCTACCTGCAAAAACACCTACGTTTAAGTTCTGCGCCGATTCGGTGATTTGCGCCTCGGTTGGCCCTGGTATGTTGCCCTGCTGTTGAACGGTTGGTTCTGTAACCTGGGCTTGAATGATAGTCGTCTCTTCATTTGACCAAATGACTTGGTACTGGTTGAATCCCGCCTATCTGAGACCCGATCTCTTGTCTCGCAGGCTGTTGGAGTTTGCTATTCTCTCAATGATCTTAGCGTCCTTTACTTTTTCCACAAAGTTCTTTCCAAAAAGAAGGTCTTCTGCTTTTGTGTTTTCTAGAATTGCTCGTGTGTCCTTATCAACGCCTGCAGTTATAAGAGCCTTGCATGATTTTGTTTGGCGGAAAATTAGGTCCGTAATGAGCATACCAACTTCACTTAATTTGCCTAATAGAGAGATTTTATCAATGCTCTCTTCTTCTTGAATTAGGTTAGTCATTGCTGATCCCAGTGCCGATAAAGCCGAGGCTGCTTGTCTCTTCTCAATGTAGTCGTCACGCACTTTAGCATGCTTTTGTAGTTTATGGGCTATTTCCGGATTGAGTTTTGGAACTTCAATACTGAGAGGACACACATATTTTTGCAAAAGTTGCTCTTTATTTTCATTGTCGATTCCTTCCGAAGTTCAGACTTTCCACCGGTTGCGGATCGATTTATGAATATTTAAATTAGCAGCCTTTGATTTTAGGAGGTCATTACCCAAGACTTCTTCTATCTCGTCGTCAATTCTCGCTTCTTCTACTGTGACGGTATTCCCTATTTCAGTCGTATCTTCTTCGTCCACGGTATTATTCTCGCTCGTAGCGCTTTCCTTGTCTGCGAGATTCGGTGTCCCTACTGAAAAATCTCAAGTGAGATCTCATGTGAGATCTCAGGTGAGATCTCAGGTGAGATCTCAAGTGAGATTTTTCAGTAGGGGTGACTTCATTAGTCGCGTCGTCCAGCGGTTGCCTCGATTTTATATGTACAAAAAACATATGTAAACAACTTTGGCCAGTGCCAGGGAATTCTGCGAAACGCGCTCAGTTAGTGCGTTCGGTAAACAAAGACGGAAGCTGAGCTCTTGCTCGTATGCCGGCTTTTCCGTATCTCGAAATTTCTGCGTCATGCAAACGCAATAAAAATAGGCAAACCGCAGATTTTTATTTTTGAGAAAAACAAGTTCTTACTTGTTAGTTGTCTATTTTCATTTTTAAAAGACAAATTCTTATTTGTCAGCGACAAGTTCTTACTTGTAAAATATTATCATGATACGAGTAAACGTAATGCAAGCGTTTACTATGTGTGTTTGCCACGAGCAATTTCTACGTTATGCAAGCGTAGACTGGCGCCAAGTGGATCTGTATATCCTTATGAATAATTTTTCCTTACCGGTATCGGACGATTCTTCCTGACTTGAACCTTGTGCGAAATCTTCCTCGCTGTCTGAGTCCATTGTCTTGGCGCCAGATTTGCGTGCTTCTTGCAACATCGTTACTTATTGTTGCAAGGATTTGAATTGCTTCTCGATGTTTTCCAAAATCTCCTTACTCTTTCTTTTCCCCATGGTGTCGTTCGGCGTATCGTCTCACATGATACTTCCTAACCTCATACGATGTTTCCTCCAGCGCACAACAAAAGAATATGAGAGGCTTGCGCCGCGACGACCAACGAGTGAGATGCTCTCACGCGGCGTGGCGCTGTAGGCGCGGCGCGCAAACCGAATGTTTTTTGCTTTGACTTTAAACACGTTGTGGACTCTAGTGAACGAGAGAACTACTACATTTTGTAATCTCGGGAACGAGGCGAATGAAATATAATTATGAAGGTTTTTCGCGATTTGATTCGAGCACATAAAGTACTCGTATTTGCCGATGATATATGTGTAGCGTCTGACACGATTGACGAACACATAAAAATATTGTGCGAGGTATTTAAATTAGCCGGACGGAACCATTTGCGATTGCGTCTAGATAAATGTTCTTTTGCACAAACTGAGATTGAATAATTAGGCTATAGAGTAACGTCCGTCAGCCGAGCGACACTTACGTCGAAGCAGTAAAGCAGTATCCAGTCCCGCGAACAACTAAAGAAGTGCATAGATTTATATGTTTCTATGCAGTATGGTCCATATATTTTTTCTTTATACAGATTGTTTAACAATTTTTCCCTTTGATTCTTGTAATTTTTACAATTAAAAAATAAATGGTCAGCAGTTTCAGGTTCTTCACCGCAATTACATAAATCCGAGTCGACGATACCAAATCTATACAAAAAGCTGTTAACAGAACAATGATTACATCTAATCCTATTTATGATTGTAATAGTATTCCTCGGTAAATTTTTATTTAAAAACAACGGTTTATGTTTTTTATTATAAAAGTTACTTAAATAGAATTTACCAACGTTCTCTCTTAATACATGATCTATACAAAAAGAATCATTTTCATGGTACAAACATTCTGTAATGTGAATACAGGTCGGATTGAAGGATCGCTAACCTACTGAAAAAGATCAGGTGATTTTCATCTGAAAATCAAGTGAAAATCATGCCAAAACGTCACTTGAAAATCATCTGATAATCAGGTAATAATCATCTGTAAATCATGTTCACTTGGAACTTGATAAAAAATTTTTTATTCTACTTTAATCTGTAATTAAACTAAATAAACTGTCACGCAAAAAAAATGTATTTAACTGTTAATTAAAGGTTTTCAATAAGAATTTTTATA
>JAPYYQ010003588.1:0-10557 GCA_030522585.1 Anagyrus pseudococci
AAAAGATAGTGTTAAATAATTATTAATAATCATTATAAAAAAATTTTTTTTGAGGTCAGGAAAAATTTAGTATATACTCTGGATGTGTCAGTAACTAATAGTATTTTTTAAAAATTTTTAACTCTAATAGATTTTAGTAAATTAAATAAAGAATAAAAAATCGGTCGACTCGCCCCATCCTCCCCTACTAATTTTTCTATGATATTAAATTAAATTTTACTCTAATTTATTTCTCCGTGCATAAGTGAAGTATATCCTGCGTAAACTACAAAATATAGTAATTTTTAGTTATATTTTATATACGTGTAGGCAGTAAAAAAATCGACGTATTTATCATCTTTAAAATCATCTTTAAAAAATTAGATAAAATCGTCTGATCGTGACGTTCAAAAGTTCAGAATTAATTTATGTATCTTTGACACCTCGATTTTGACATTTGAATTTTGAAATCCATCAGAATCGAAAAGATCTTATCCCTTCGGTGAGAAAAGGAATTTCTCGGTTTTTGCCAGGAAAACAAGAAAAAGAAAAGCGAAAAAAGTCAGAATTGAAGACAAGGGTAGAAGAGAGATTTTGCGGCTGATGATGTGAAACGAACAAAGGACGAACGAATGCATTTTCATTTGAGTTATAATTAATAAGCCGGCGGCAAAGTCGGGCGAGAAGGGGGGAAGCTATCATTTATCATTCTTTATCGCTGCTAAAAAGAGATTTATCAACAAGTATACTAGGAATAATTTTAACGAAGAATAAGTATCCAGTGCAATTTTTATGCGCGCGCGGATATCGACCTTTGATTTCTTTTCTTTCCAAACAATAAAAGTAAACGAGAAAAAGAAATTAAACAGACCTCGGACCGAGAGGAAAGATTATTAAGGTCCATAAAATTATTAAACAAAGTTAAGCCCATTGAAGTCGGATTAAGAGTTAATATCAATCGAGGAAGGTGTACTCTTCGCCCCATAAAACCATTGAGCCGCATATCGCATGGAAATAAAATTAAAATAAACGATCCATGTACCGCTCATTAGCTTACATAGTGGGCAAAAACAAGAGGAGCTCCCGCTCTGGGTACGCGTTAAACCTGCGCGCATAGTCTCTTCCTCATAAAAAGAGTCGAAGTGTGCCTCAGCAGAGCCCGACTCTTTCGAGCGTCGCTCGACGAAGTTAATCCGCTCACGGAGCTGAAATTTCTTGGGCTCGGTTCGGTGCAGCTTCGCTTCTCCTTTCCTCCTCGCGGTATGTCACGTACACGCACGGCCGACGGTCCGCGCGTGTCACTTCAGCCTCACCGATCACGCTTGGCCCTATATACCTTCCGCCTTTCTTCTCGATCCTCCCGCTCCTCCCTCCAATCTCTTGCTTCTCTCTTTCCCCCACATCTTTCTGGCTTCTCCTTTTGAAGCACAGAGCAGCGTACGCCGAAGAGCAAAGCCCGTACTTCTCCTTTTATTCCCTTCCCTCTTCTCTCCCTCTGCTTCACCGCCCTTTTTTCCTTTGCGAACGAGTTGGCATATAAGGAGAACCAAGAGCCGAGCGAAGCTTCGCTCGCTGCACGGGAAAGAGGGGCATAGGGAAAGAGGACGCTCCGACCTTGGAACTTCGAAGCGAAGCACGATGTAGCGAAGTGTAGGGGAATGGGGAGGACGAGGAGGTGGAACGAAGAGGGAGCCAAGCGTCGTTAATCCGTCGGTTTTATTGCGAGAGGCGCGCGGACGATTTACATCCCCGGTATATAGTATATACGTACGGGAAGGAGGAGAAGAGATCGCGTATACAGGCATGTTCGTCGTCGCGCACACGGACACACGTGTGTGCGCTGGACCACGCGCAAGCTGGACTTTTATAGCCACTGCTGACAGGGCTGCAATATCTAATTTATCGCTCGACTTTGTTGGCTCGCGCGCGCCCGCGACGACGACGACGTAATGTACGCGAGGTCGACGGCGAAGCCAGGAAGCCCCGGGCTATGCGCACGAAGAAAGGATCCTCCTATACCCAGACTTGTACGTAGGTATATGCAAAGATGCAGGGCTTATCGCAGGGTGCGCGCGCGCGTAGATATACGTAATGACGGCATGCCAGAAGCTAAGTTATTATTTGCCCGGCGTTCGTCTTCATTGCGGACTCTCTTCTCTGCGTAGTCCCCACTATCGGCATATCGGGACGATCCACCCCTCCCGGCCCCTCGTGATACACGTGAGCGTTAAGTCAGAGCGATTTGCACAACCGGTAGCGATCTCGTATTCACACACGCGCGCACACTCGCTAATACAAGGGGGTATATCTCCTTAAGCCCGAGGCCGGGAGTTTCCCGCGCGAAGTCAAGTAAAATATACGAAGCGCGCGATCGCGCCGTTGGTTCCGGTGATTCGGACTAGCTCTTATCCTTTCGCGCTCGTTTCGTACGTAAACGATTGCTCTCCTTCTCTCTATATCTCTTTCTTCTGGGCTGTCGATAAAACGATGAAAAGATCGCTTACCCGACATGTCGTTTGATTTTACGATTGTAATCATAATCTTCGCTCGCGCAGCGGAATGCTATCCACAGCGTTTGCTATATACTCGTCGTTCAGTTAATTAACTTTACTTAAAATAGACACGGCATCAAGGTAATTTTGTTTATCGCGCGCGCTTACGGTTGTTATAATAAAAGTGAACGTTTTGAGAGTATAGAAGGCAAGGGTAGAAGAAGCAGAGTCCTCATTAGCGTTTATTGGACAGCGGACAACTTTGTCAAGCTTCGGCAAACGTTGTCGAGTGTATAGCCTAATGTAGCTGGAAAATCTACCTGGGGTAGTTTATTTGAAAAATATATGCGAGTCTTGACACGCGTTATTCCCTATAAATTTTGAGCTTTCGCAAGTAAAATAAGCTACAGATACGGTTTATTTATACACCGATCAACGAAAATAATTCAAATTTTCCGAGTTTGGGACACTTGCTATTGAGAGTGAAGAGGTAGAAACGGCGATTCTCGGAGAGTATTTGACACCAAAATAGCGGGGAACATGCAAATAGGAAACGCGCGAGTGGACAGCCGATCAAACAGTCGCGAAAATCGAGTCAATCCAAGGCGCACAGCCGAGTGTATATGTACATCGAGGTTGCCGAGTTGTCCGCGTCAATCTCTACAGCTCGAGCGAAAACACAAGCGACGACAAAAGGAATGCGCATTTTATCTTTGCAGATTGGCGCATAAAACGAGAGCGAAATCGCTCGTGCCATATCGACGAGATTATCCCTTCATTTTTCATCAATATTACACATCGATTACCATCCGGCTTCCAGACAGTTTTTCCGTTATACGCGTCTTTTCATTTTTTTAGAAATAAAAAGGATCGAGAAAAAACGGCGTCAGGATGTCGTTCGCCCCGACGATGAAAATACGCCAGCCAAGTACGGCGTAAATATAGCCGAATAACAACATGCCCGAGCCGTTAATGCTCATAACACGGGAGAGAAAAAGACAGAGAGAGAGTGGGGAGCAAGCCCTAAGCGCTCGGCCAGATTGAGCTCGGTATTAAATTGAATTTTTCAACGGTGTATGTACAGAGTCGCTTCGGGACACGGACTTTGTTTTTCCCTTTCGCTCGTACGCCCGCGGCGGCTCTCCTGTAATTTCTTCATAATGTCAACGTAATTTTCCGAGACGCGCGAGGAAATGTTATGTGCGCGCTCGATTAAAATTCGCAAAGGGATTAAAGGGTATTAAAAGGACGGTTGCGATTGAAAAATTATTGGAATACTGTGCTTTAGTTTTTTGCTTATTCCTTCTGCAAGCGTTTGCTAGTCGTGTGTTTTTTGCCGAAATTATTTTCAGCGTTTAACAAAACTTGGGCAATAACGAGAATCCACGGTCGAGCGTTAAAGGGAAATGCGATATTGCTTTAATATACGAGCGAACTTGTACTTTTTTGCGCGTAATGAAGGGCCGATTTTTCTCTCCGCGTAATACGAGCGCGCTACGCTTTTAATCAATCTAGGTCATCACAATTTATATGCATGAAAGTTATAATAATAGCCACGCCGTGACTGTCTGTGCATGTACACATCCTTAAAAAGATCAACAAGTTCATTAAACTTCAACATCCTCGGGTTAATTGCGTACATCACGCGTACGGGACGGCGGAGGCTATATAATCGATTTAATACGAATTTATTGAAAACAGGCTTTTGCAATTACCAAAATGCAGTTGCATCTCGGACACGCTCGCGCTACACGAAAAATAACGTCGTGACAAATTAGACGCATACAATAAAATATGAGCAGTAGTCGAAAAAGTAGACATGGTAAGGGAGAAGAGAGTAAAGAAAAAATTTCAACGCCGGAAGTTATTACGCGAAATTCGTGCGCAGAGACAGACGGACAAAGGAGAAAGAATAACATGCCCCGACGCTAATTACGCGGGCAGACGATATTTAAATGTGTACGGATGGTAGTATGGTGGTGGTGGGAGCATTTACGTCTGACATCAAGAAATTTCCCGAGACACGATGCGGATGGATGTCCTTGTGAGTCGCGGAGACATCGAGAGCTTTATCATAAAACGTGGGGTGAAAGGATAAGGTGTGCCTTCCTCAACGGCGGGAAGAGGAAAGAGGAAGAACGGCCGACCGCGGCCCGATTTCCCTGGCGACTGCGCAGGCTACTCCCCCGTGAATATCGGCGGCACAGCCGGAAAATCGGAAAATTTTCGATTGCTTAAAAAAACTCAAATGAATTTTCTTTTTTCTTTTCCTCATTTCAATCACAACTGGACAAAAAGAAAAAGAAGAAAATCATAAATTTTCTTTTATTTTTTTTTAAAAAACACGCTTGTATATCTGCAAACATATATTAGTTTTTCAAGCCACCGCTCTTTCTCATTTGCTTCTTTATACAGACCCTCAATTAGTGCCTTCTATTCACGCGATATGCGATAACCCAATAACCCAACACGGATCTTCGAAGTTAACGTCACAGCCGCGGCTTTTCCATAGGGAAGGATCCGAAGCGATTCTCCCAGCTCGCGCGCTCATTGGGATTCATGTATTCCCGCGAGATTTATAACGGGAGCCGCTCGGCCCGCGATGTATCCCAAAAAGCGTCATCCAGCCCTGCCAGGCGTTAGTGAACCGGCGGAGGAGGCGCACTCAACTGTCCATTATTATAGATATAAATTCTCGACTCTGTCCCGACTCGGCTATCTACTACGCACGTGCCGCCGTAAAAAAGCGTCCATTTTGTTCCCTCCCACTCGACAGCTCTTACTCCTTTTCCAATTTGGAATTTAATAAAGAAGCTCGTAAATAATTTCTCACGACTCGCGATCTTCTTTCTCTCTCTTCCTCTCTCTCTTTCTCTCCTGTTCCTTCTTGAGCTTTCCAAAGCCATTAGCATTCGATCTTTCACTGTCTGATCTTTCGCGTATAATCGCATGTAGATCGTGAATGCCTCGTTCTCTTGTCGGGTCCCTTTATAAATATTTAATTGAGCCGTGTATATGTTTAACTCGATTGTATCGATGTACACAGTTTATGCGCTATATTATTATCGGTTATACAACGGCTTATTCTCTCTCTCTCTTTCGTGCTCGCTCGCTCTCCTCGTCGTATATACAGCTGCGTCATGTGGAAGCAGTTGAAATGAGGCGGCTCGCGCGTCTCGTTCAGATAAAACACAAAAATCAATAGTTTATACCCGCGACCTTCCAGCTGGGGATGAAATGAAAAAATTCAACGTGGCTATAGACGGACAAGTATTAGTCTTCGTTGCTCCAGCAGTCCTCTCGCTCTCCTAAACAAAGTCAACGCAACGTCAGACAGGGAGAAAGAAAGAGAGAATGTGCATGAGAGAGAATGAATGAATAATTTTTATTAATCAGCTAAGGACGCTCAAGAAGTCCTATATAGCCGTGGCAAAATACAGAGACAGACAAAATCAGAATGACAAACAAAGAGAGAGAGAGAGAGAGAGAGAGAGAGAGAGAGAGAGAGAGAGAAGGAGACAGTGCCGACGTGGGGGTCATAAAGTTGAAAAATTGTTGCGGAACGGGTCCGAGCTGGGCTTATTTCTCCTGATTGTAGAGAGAAAAAAAGAGAGAGAGAGAGAGAGAGAGAGAACACAGTGCCGGGGGTACACGGTGTACAGGAGTCGGTGGCGCTTGTGTTTGGCCACACGGCTGCTGCCACTCCTCCTGCGCATAGCGCCGATGCTCTGTGTAGTAGCAGGGCTGCCCTCGGATATTTACAGTCTGCGCGGCTCTACTTTAATATCCTGTCGTGTTGCCGAGGCTGACAAACGAGCCAAGGAGTGTAAGGCAGACCTTGGCAAGCGAGCGAAATTATGGCCGACTGAGGAGGAGGACGTTTATTCTACGGACAGCCTCGCGCGACAATTGTTATGAGAACGGAGCTCGAGGCACGACAGCAACTCACTGGGAAGTAGCTTGCAGAAACTGCTGTGGCGATTCTTGGCTTTGGGTTTCAATTGATTTTACATCTATACCATATGCCTATGTTTTGTTTTAGTTCCATTTTGCATTGAATTTAGTTTAATATGCCTGTAAAATTTCTCGTTTGTCAATTGCTCTAGCCATAGAGAAATTAGACGACGAAAAAAAAAAACTAGAAATATATAAGTAACAAGGTCGGAGACAAAGCTCCCGTAGCGCGCCTGCAAATGTTTTCTCCGATGCTTGGAACTGGATGAAAGCTCTATACTTCCAGAGGAACAAAAAAAAAGAAGAAACAGCAGAAAAAATAAAAAGAAAAGGTAAATCCGATGAAATGTAAGCAGCAGCACGCCGTGGAGTAGGCCGTTATTAAGCTTTGGCCCAGATACACCAAGGCATTTCGGGGCGGTATAGTATAAAGCGTAGCGGTGGGAAAGTGAGGGAGACACGATAAAGTTCGCGTTCCGCGCTTCCATTAGCCGCGCGCGTCGGCCCCGCCGCGGTATAGAGAGCACGCGCGGAAAGAGAGCGAAGCCATTTGTTTCGCGAAACTATTCAGCGTCATGTGCGCCCGCGAACAACCCTCCGCGAGTCTACGTCAAAGTGGGTGCGGGGGGAGGTCGCACTGTGACAGAGAGAGGGAAAAGGCTGGACGTCGGGGCTGCCGAGTTCCTCTATCAGATTTTCGTCTTTTCTAAGCGCGCCTCGTGCGCCCCCCCCCCCCGGAGTTGTCCAGCGGTAGCTTTACCTCGCAAGCGCGCAAACCCAGGGAAAGAGCCAGAGATCGAAAGCGCTGATGTCTGCGAGCAGTGCGCTGGACGAGAGCCCTGTGTCTGTATATGCAGACACTGCCACCCCCCGCACGCGTATACAAATATGTAGATACACTCCACTTCGTTCTCTTTTGTTTATAGCTATACTAGATATCAGTCCAGCAAGCTTTTATGTGATTATAAGGAACGAATTAGTCAACTGATATGAATTTCTCGTCTAGTCAAACGTGGAAAGTACATGCTAATATATTTACGTATGTTTAAGCGCGATTCATAGCGATACGGGAAATATTAGCTTTTCACCTGGTATTACACTATTTCACCAACTCGCCATGGTCTTGTGGAAATTAATATCGAATCCCAGCGGTAATTCGACAAAAGTTATTAAAAACTAGTGGTAATCTCTTTACTGCGTTATAAAGTTTTGGCAAAACGCCTTATTAATATGATAATTTTGATCATTTCTTCATTAGGACCTTTTAGACCAGAATTTTCGATTTTACACGTGACGTTTCATTTTTCGCTCGTAATTGCTTTATAAAATCCAGCCAGTACGTACAAATGAGAGCCAATTGAACATTTTCAAGCCCTCTCCCTCGCGATGAAGTAAAAAATGCATGAGCTCGACTGCCCGAACAAAGGATAAGCGGGTCGAAAGTGAGAAGAAAAAAGGGAGAGGAGGAGAGATCGGAAAATGTAAAAATCCTGTTAAAGCAAAGCCTGACGCGCTGCCGCGCGGAATATCGAGAAAATCATAGCGGAAGCAGGACTCGCGCGTACAGTCACGTGCTCTCCCGCCTATGCCGAGAATCCTCGAAGCTTGAGGAGAAAGAGGAGGAGCGGGAGGGGGGAAGGGATCACTATAGCCGAGTGGGTATGTAGGCAACGTCAGCTAGACAGAAGAAGCGAGATCGAATGAACGGGTGAACGAGTGTGTGCGTGTGTGTGTGAAAGAGAGAAAGAGAGAGGAAGAGTGCAAGAGAAGATTTATCGAGGCCTTCTGCAGACTGGAGAAAGAGAGAGAGAGAGAGAGAGAGAGAGAGAGAGAGAGAGAGAGAGAGAGAGAGAGAGAGGAAAGCAGAGAGAATGATAGAGAGCCGTCGTGATCGGCTTTCGCGGCGCGCTCGCGCCCGTCCGTTCGCGCATAATTCGTTATTCACGAAAGTCTCGCGAGCGTCGAAAGTAGGAGAAGATCGCAAGGCGCTGCTGGTATATAGCGTGACGCGCGGGATAAAGGAAGGGTAGAGAAGGAAGGAGGGCACGCGGCCGAACTGAGAGAAGGGACACGTTCGAGACGTGCCGGCGTTCCTATCAAGACCATCGACGAAGAGAAGGCCGGCCAAGGAATCAAACCCTCGGGGGTTATAAAATTCGCACTTCAACGACCGTAGGCTACTGTTTCTCGCCCCCTCCTCCCGCTGCTCTTCTTCATTCGAAACGCGTGCATGCGTGAACGAGATGGAGCTACGCGCCGAGGTAATAAGCGCGCGCAGGCATGCATAAGTAAACGTTACGTTTTCTCTCTCTCTTTTCGACAAATTTAACGTATGGTATTTCACACCTCCAGGAGGTGCGTGCAGTTATTAAAGAGATTGAAAGCCTCGTAGAAAAGAATATTTGAAAAAAAGTAATCTGCATCAAACGAAAGTAGTTGAGCATTCCTCAATCAATGCAACTTGAGAACAATTTCCTCACTCCGATATATCTGGTTAAATTCGGTATGTCCAACCGGAGTCGTCGTATTCATCCGAACCTTCAGCTAAAAAAAGGAGAAACTTGTCGACAAGGTCCGGCGCGAAAACGAGGGGCTCGAGCTAACATTGACACACAACGAATAAAGCTTGAGAGCCTCGTCAACGAAACTGATCCCGCTACGGTCCCCCGAAAACCCGAGCGTACCGCCCGGGGCTCCGATGCAGTCCCTCTCTTTCTCTCTCGACCCTTACGTTTTCCAAGCGCTATCTTCCGAGCTGGACCGGCCAAGTTCAACGACCCGCGGCTGTCGTTTTCTTCCTCTCCCTCTCCCTCTCTTTCTCGACGAGTCGGCAAAAAAGAGAAAAAAGCTCGAGAAGCAATGCAGCACCGAGAAGAAGCGACAAAAGAGAAAGACGAAGAAGATGCACGACACTAGCTAGGCACGAGCCTGAGGGTGGGGTTAGCGGCACGCGCCGTGGAACGGCGGCAAGGGGCCGGAGGGGAGGAGGGATGGGGTGCGAAAGACGGCAATCTCCGTACCCATTGAACTACGCCCGGGGGCTGTTTAACGAGGTGAGGCGCGACGAGCCAAGAGACACATACACTTAGACCAGAGCCACCTCTCTGACCCACATCTCACGAGGTGCTAGTTTTTTTCGTAGTTTTTCGGACAATATAACCAACGAAAAAACCCGCCAACACTGGGGTAACTGTGTTGGCTTTTGAGATCCTTTGCTTCTTCTAACCCCCTATCTTGCTGGTGAATTTCTTAGTCGGTTTAATTGAGTTTGCTTGTGGTCGCTCCAGACTCTCCTCCTCTTTACTTCTCTTCGATAGGCAGTTTCCGGTATTTGGAAATTTGCACGAATCGGTTTCGAAAGTTTCGCATGGACGACGATCGTGGAATTGCTCCATAGTACGCTGTACTGAGCGGAACTCTCTTTTCGAGTTTGTCGAACTAGACTCTCTCTCTCTCTCTCTCTTCGTACTTGAATTTGCACTTGGGCTGTGTAAGGGAATCACTTGTTTCTTTAGATAAGTTTCAACTTTGTTACTAACTTTGCGCGAATGCCTCAAAGTGTAAGTAATGTTGTATTTTGCGAGAAACGATTTTGATCCCAGCGTTGAAGCAGAAACATATTGAGAAAGGATTCTAGACTCTGTAGACTCAATAAATAACTTGATTTGAAAACACTAAACAGAAAAACCAAATGGCAAAAAACTTCATACACTACAATAAAAAAGGGTAAGAGTGTAAGGAATGATGTAAGCTTTAGGATGTATCAAAAAATCTATATAAGGTAAGTCGGGGAAATATTCCTCAGTTAACTTTGAAGACAGGTATCTCAGAGATTTTTATATATTTGAAAACAAAAAAAAAAGAGTAGGTCAATAATTACATATATTTTAAGAATCTTTAAGTCCAGTGTTGATATTTTACATATCGTTTTTCAAATAAAAAAAATATGAAGCACTTAAAATTTTCTTCCCAAAAAATCCGTTGGGTAATATGCCACCGAATATTTTATAGAGCTCTATACCCAATTTAATCAAGCTTGAGGTGTTTTTATAAATACAGGTGAATGTATTACTACAAGATTAACTGCTCAAACAGTTTTTGAATTTACATTATTTAAAAAAATAAGTTATAT
>JAPYYQ010003589.1:0-10557 GCA_030522585.1 Anagyrus pseudococci
GTGAAAGGTATATATCATCGTAACAACAGTTTTTTTCATATATATTTGACAATAGTTTTATAATGTGTTTTTTCTGTGCTGTGTTTTTGATTAATAAAGTCTGAAGAGGTCGACAAACCCTCGTCGACGAAACGTTGCCAACAACATCTGGACAACTTTAATTTTTTTTCCAACTACCTGGCCCCCAAAGATCGATAAAAACCAACCTAATTAGGATTATTTTACATTTGTATCGATATACACATTATAGGTAATTTTGCAAGAATTTAGGCAAGGAATATAAAAACTAATGCAGATTTTTTTTATCAGTACACTTGTTGATTAATTTTTTGTACATAATTCTGCAGAATATTTTAATGTGTATATTTTTTGATAGGTATTTCTGCAGAACTTTGTACATGTATTTCAGTAGAATTATTTTATGGACCTTTGGTAAACGAACATCAAGAAATCTTGCAATAATATCCACAATAAATAACCCGTCTCTTTCACACACATTTGAAATCATAGTAGAGTCTCTCTCGCGCGCTTTAGCGTAGCTTAAATGAGCGCGCGATACCGACACTTTGTGCCTAGCTGCTGACTAATTAACAGTCAAAGCGATCAGAATATTTTAGATTTATTTTCGGCTAAAATTGTAAAGGCTTTCGTATTATGCATCAGTGTTGAGGTCAACCAGTGTTGTAAGTAATGAGAAAAGTAAGTACTAACTGCCGCGAATTGTCCGTGCCGACTATCCCCCCTTGTTTGCTATTAGCATACACGTGCGTCGACTATCTGTCCAGTATTATTAAATACAATTAAAATACAGTGAATACCTCGTGCTACTTGTTTTTTATTTTCCTCCACATTTTCTTCCTACCGGTTGGCCTCCCCTCGTACGAAATAAGTCCGCACGTGTGCGTGAACAGACCGAACGTTTACTTTATGCACAGGGATTCGGAACTCAAATATCATATCGTCATATATTGTACAAGTGTTAATACATTTTTTACAGATTTCCCTGCAGAATCTTTTATTTTTTGGTAGGAATTTTTGCAATTCTTTCTACATGCATGTACTAGGATTATTTGTAATCAATTTTGGTAAAATAACTATAGGAAATCTTATAAGAATTTTGATAGAGGCAATAAATAATAGACTTATACAGGTTATTTAATAACGAAAGTAAATTTTTTCACTGATTTATTCAATGTTTCTCATAAACTTCTTAATATTATTAAATAAAAAACCAATTTTTAACAGTTATTTTTAGAGACATTTCTAAGGTAAGTAGTGGTATTCTTCATTCATAAATATGGATCTGATTAATTTTTTTCCTAAGCCTTTGGATATTATCTTTAGACAGACAACTCTGTATAATCAGTGATGCTAGATGGTGTGGACAAATGGAGCCTGCACAAAAGAAATTTACGCTGACTGGCTCCAATCGTCGCTGCCGCTGCAGGCGGCACGAGCACCTACTGCGCTATCGGTGACCAGGGCCAATCAGAACAACTCTCTTCTGCGCAGGTTTAATTTGTCCGCACCATCTAGCATCACTGTGTATAATATCCAATTGGATTGGACATCCCTGCTGAATTTAAAGCACATATCAAATAATCAGACCTGGATTTTTTGGATGACTGAAAAGGAGTTGTTTTGCTGGAAATTCAGTAGGAAAATGCCGTTATATTAAATTGAAAATACTTGATAGACTTTAAATCCTACCCGGCAACCCAATTAGATTTCCAAACTAAAAATCTAGCAGGATATTGTCGACAGGGTATTTAGTAATTCCAAAATTAATTACGTAATTAACTTTATACAGCATTTTATAGATAGTAAGTACGTTGATATCAAGTTTTATGAAATATTCTTATGTGGTAATGTAAGCAATGTTAAATTATTTATTATGCACAACGTACCTTAAAATGTAATTGAGTAACAGAAAAAAAATTCGTAACACTACTTAAACATAGTTTTTGATTATTATAAATAATTATATTGTCTTAATTTTCCAGCTTCAATACTTCTTAATCTGTTTCTACAATATTTACAAGTGGTGTAATACACATTTTGGATTCTTGATAGCTCACGGCTACACACTTATATTTTAAGTCGGATATTTTACAACAAGCTATATCGGTGCTTTCTCTACATATAAATATATATTTTTTGGAAGAATACTCTTTGTAAGTACACAGTACATCTTCTTGAACGTAGAATTTTTTTCCAATTACAACATAATCGTGTTCGTCAGAAGTACAGCAGTTAATTTTTAATAAATGTGTTATTTCTATAAACCCATTTGCTTTTGTCATCACGATACTATTATTTCTCTTTTTTAATTTATTGTACGCTTCTGTTCCGTGCCAAAGAATAGACTTGTAAGTAAATCTTCCATGGGACAAAGCTTTATCTTCTATTTCATCATTAATTTCATTTTGAATTACATTCTTTTGTATTAAATTTAAATCAATAATTTTCGGCTTTCCAAATATTTTTAAATCTTCTCCGTATTCAATAAAGTTTTTCACTGAGCATTTTTTCATTAATTTTAAAAAAAAATAGTATGTTTTTCGAGAGCAATTAGTATTTGTAAATATGTGTGTACTATTTCGGATAAAGCGTAATCTGTTGTAAAATTTACATATTTGATCCGGTAATACTTGCGTACCATGATACAAGTTTTTTAAAACGCCATTAAAATTTTCATAGGGAAAAGCTGACCATGCCCAGAGAGATCCATACAGTTTTACGTATGTAGGAATATGCAGTAACAAATGTACATTATACTTTAAAAATCGTTTTCCATATAATACTTCCGTTTCCTTAACAAACAATTTGAATGCTTTTGTGCCTAATTCAAACTCTTCTTCTAAAATATCTTGTTGTAAAAAAATATACAGTCCATATACGAATAAGTACCAATGTTTTAAATATCTTTCAGGTAAAATTCCTTTTAGAACTGCCATCGAATAGTACAAAATGAAGTTTTTCCATTCGCTTGCCTTATATTTAGAATTGATTTCTCTTGGAGTTCTTGTCACTTCACAAGGTGGTTTTATTTTAGTAAGTCTGTCGTTTATCAAATTTACATGTGAACCTACATAAAAATTTTCTCTATTGTTCTTGGAATCGATCCATTCTGTAATAAAAAGTTTTCCTACGCCAAGTAAGCAGCTGTGCATGTATTCAGGTGGGTAAGAATGAATAATGTCACTGTTGTTTATCGCTGAAACAATTGCAGGTCCTTTAACTCCCTTATACGGTTTTCCTTTTTGAATAACTTCTTCTAAATGTTTTACATGCATTTCAGCAGTTTGCAATCTTTTTGTTCCATAACTATAGATACGCGCGTAACCTTTATCGACTAATACCCTTTCTCCTTCATTTAAGCAATACGAACAACCATATCTCCCGTTAAATTGTTTTACGTTCTGAAGAGCTGGCCGTGCGACGGAATCTACGGATGAAAAAAAGGTATGTACCTTAACTTGTATTTTTTGATTATCATGATTTAGATATGAAAATCCAGTAGTATTAAGTTCGTTTAACTCATTAATGAATGGTTCTAAATAGATGTCCATAATTGGTTTTTTCTTTGCGTACCATACCACACAGTAAAACATTATTTTTTCTAACTTTATATGGTAATTCATTTATAGTGACCTGTATAGGCCACAAACTTTTATCTGTCGAATTCGTTAAACAAACACCGTCAACATTCCACTGTAACGTAATGTCATTTTCTCCGAGTATTCGTTTTTCCTTTAAAGTTTTATAAACACTTCCATTTATAACGTCATTTTCATATGACTCTGTACGCAAATGTTGTTGAAGATTGCTGTTCAATATCTCTATTAATTGTTCTTTTAAAGGAATATAAATATAATAATTTTGAGTGTCCAGAATTTTTCTCATATTTATAACTTCACCACACGTTTTGCAGATAATGTCTTCATTATTACCTTCATTTCTGTTATCTTCAACAATTTCATCACATATATTACATAAAAAATTTTTAATGTATTTACTATCATTAAAACTTTTCAAAAATTTGTACTTTGACTTGTGAATAGGTTTTGGTAAATGACAATCTAATATTTCAATCGTGTCTTCTAATGCCGCGTCAGACAAATTGTGCCGTAAGGCATAGCACATTATTAAAATTTTACTTTGCTTAATAGTTATGTCACTTTCCTCGTGAATATTTTCGTCTTCCTATAAAATTCATAAATGTATTATTATAAAGAATAAAAATTTAATATAGGGTGAACTGCCCAGTGAATGACCGCTTTGAACAAAAATGAATTTTAAAAATAATAGAATGATTAGGAGTAAACTTATGTTATATTTTTGAAATCACTCGTCAAAATAGTGCTTGTTAAAAAAGAAATGATCTTGAAATTATTTGTTAAAAGAATTTGTAAGTTGCTTGCCACGTACTATCCAAGAAAATCGTCATATTTTAATATAAGAAGCTGAAAACAGTGGTTTCTGTAAAATATTACGAGTGTTTTTTACATTATTTTTAATAAAATGAATTAGAATGTCTTACAAAAGTTTTTCTATATTGGGAAATGAATTTTGCCCTTTTAAATATCGTGAAATATATGAATATCCATAAAAAAGCAGTGGTCATTCACGGTCATGTTGTCTATTGCTTATGGCTAATGAATGACCGGGCGGTCAAATACTGGCAGGCTCTCTAGCTGCTACACCCAGTGAATGACTGGCTGGCTGCCGAACAAAAAATTACCGGGGCTGGAGTGGAACCACAGGAATACACTTTTCTACTGTGAAGTTGACTCTAGTCGCAGTTACGTTCTGCGCAGCAAAATTTTTCTATTATAAAATTTACGTACCGCGACACCTCCATAGTAGAAAATTCGGCTGCGCAGACCGTAACTGCGACTCTCGTCAATTTCACAGTAGAAAAGTGTAATCCATCTCGGACAGTTTTGAGTTTCACGCACAAAGTGTCCAAAACATATATAAATCTAGTAGCATGATAACTTAACGAAAACAACATGTTATTTAGTATTCGTCGGAACTCTCTCTATTAAATACATTGATAACCAAAAATTCATTCAAGTCTTTCAAAATACCTCAGGTTTTATGGATACTCTCTGCATGATTTTTTCTAAGCTGTTTATAATTTCTGTAGATAGACTTGCTGAAAGGACGCATTGGCGTACGGACGTACTGGCAATAGTGTCCGTGTCAATTGTGCATTCATAGGAATTAAAGATAGAAATCAATAGGGGAAAATTAACAAAAAAGTGAACAAGCTCATAAGGAGTACTTGGAGACAATAATACGCAGCAGGAGGTATATGGCGTAGGAGTGACAAATAAACAGAAGTGAGGCCTGCTTGGAGGTTAGGTTACCCACGTGTTATAAAGGCTTGGCTTGGATCAAGAAGCAAAATGAATGGAAGCAAAGAGGCAAAAAGAGAAAAAGTAGGAGTTACGCTATCACGGACAAGAAACCTAAGAGCAAGAAGCAAGGAGACGGAGGAAAGTGAGAAGGAAATGAGCAGAAAAAAAGAAAAAATGAAAGAAGATAGAGGTAATCTCAAGCAGGCTCAAGTGGACAAAGGAGGCAAGAAAGTGGTTTTTGACTTAGACATTCAAGAAGAATTGAATAAGTGTAAAGAAGAAAGAAATAAATTGGAGAAATTGACGGTAGAGCACAAAATAGAGATTAAAAGATTGAAGAAAATGTTGGAGAATACTAAAGAAGAATGGACCAAAAAGAAAAAGGATTGGATAAACATAGAGAGAAAAGTTGGAGAACTTAAAGAAAAGGATAGAAGATGGAGAGAGGAGATTCTACAACGGCGCGGGAGGAGACGCGCAGTCGTCAGCGACATGGTCATCGGCGGCGACATCATTGGTAGCGGGAAGCAGCAGAGGCGGCTCGGCATGAAGCATCGCTACAGATGTGAGCGGGAAAAGCCTTACCGACAGGGAAGTGTGGAAGCTGAAAAATTTAGTTGGTGTGAGAGAGAGAGAGGTTAGGGAGGGAAAATAATATTTTGGTCAAGGGGACGAAAATAGAAGGTATGGACATAAAATAGTGGGTAGAAAAATTCTCATTAGAGCTAGTTGATCAGGCTGTGTGTACAGAGAACATGGAAAAGATGGGAAGAAGTAGATCAGTTGGAGGGAGAAAGTACTATGAGGAAAATAGCAACATACAGAAACGTAAATATGGGGGACAAAGAGGAAGTAACATATAGAGAAAAGGGAAAAACACGGGATAAGGAAAAGGTTTTAGTGAATAAGGATAATGAAAGTTACACAGATTCGGATACAAGTGGGTTTTTCAAATAAGTCGAAGCAAAAAAGCAGGGTAGGAGGAAGAAAGAGAAAGATAACAAATACAAAGTATTGAATATTTTGGAATGTAGCAGGAAATTAAATACAGACAGAGAATTTTGGGAGTATGTGTGTAGTAAAGTCTTCGTTAATCTGTCGGAAATCTGGTTGAAGGTAAAAGATTGGGATTTGTTGAATAATAGACTGGATGAGAGATTTTATTGTGAGGCAGTGCATGCAACAAGAGAAAGGAAAAAGGCAGAGCAAAAGGGAGCTTTTTGAAAGGAGTAAGCAAGAACTGGTGTGAATTAGGAAGCACAATAATTAAGGATATGGGCAGAGGTATTATAAATACAATGTTAAAGGATGGAAAGCAGACTATAAAGATTTTTTCGGTTTACAATTCAGGAAATTTAAATAGAGTAATAGACTTTTTGAAAGGCCTAGAGCACGAGGAGATGCAAAATAGTATTATCATGGGTGATTTCAACTTAAGGATAGGAGGAAAACATGTGGAGAGGGTGAAGAAACGCTAGTAAGAGAAGGAGGAAGAGCAAGTAAAGACAAGGTCATCAGTAACGAGGGTAACAAGCTAGCAGAGATTATATATGAAAAAGGTTGGTGTATACTGTGGGGGATTATATGGAAATTATAGGGAAGACGAGGCAAGCGAATTTACGTACGTAGGGGCAAAGGGACACTCTGTGATTGACTACGTACTAGCTGATTGTAATTTAAACGAAAAAATCGAAAATTTTTGTCGGATCATCTTCCAGTAAAGGTTATATTGATAAGTAGTGATAAAATAACCGAGAAAAAGAATAGGAATGTAAGAAAAAAGTAAAATATAATAGTATGGAACGAAGAAAGCCTAGCAGAATACAAAAGTAAAACAAATAAGATTGGCAATTTAAATGTTAAAGGGTTAACTCCAGAACAAGGTTGAGAAAAATTGAAAAAAGTAATAAAAGTTGCGATGGTTAAAAAAGAAATAAAAATCTTGGTGAGATAGACGATGTGCTAGAAAAAAAAGAAAAGTCAAATCAGCGTTAAAAAATTGAAGAAAAGGAAAAATTGAGAAAAAAACGTACTGGGAAGAAAAGATGAAATTGAAAGATTTGTACAAAAGAAAAATGATGTGAGAAAAAGAGCAAGAGAAGGCCAAATAAAATTAAGATAGAGAAATGGAAAAAATATTTTAAAGGATTATTAGGAGGAAAGGAGAAGGATAAAAGAAGCAGAGTGAACAAATCAATCTTTAATACAGGAGAGAAGGAAAAACCAATTTAAGTAGAAGTAGAGTTGGCAATAAGAAAGCTTAAAAAGAAAAAAGCGGCAAGGATAGATGAGATTACAAACTAAGCATAGATATTTGCAGGACAAGAGGTGAAAAATAAACTAATGGAAATTATGTGCAAAATCTGGAAAGGGGAAGAATTGCCGAATGACTGGAATACAGCGGTGGTTATTCCACATTACAAATAAGGGGACAAAGAAGTGACAAGTAACTATAGGGGAAGATCGCTACTACCAACAGCGTATAAAATATATACAGAGATTTTAAGGAATAGGCTAGAGAAAGAGGTAGAAGGAAAAGGGGTAATTCTATAAGGACAAGTGGGTTTTAGGAAAGCAAGGACTACCACAGAAAAGATATTTGTGTTAAATCACTTAATAAAAAAAGCAAAAAAAATATAAAAAAAATTATACGCGCAGTTTGCGGACTACAAGACGGCTTTTGACACGGTTAATAGAGAAAAGTTATGGGAAATTATGAGAAAAAAAGGTATAAGTAGATATTTAATAGATAAAATTAGAGCTTTATATAAAGAAACAAAAATAAAGATTAGAATAGGAGATAAATGGGGGGATGAATTTTGGGTGGCAAAGGGAGTTAGACAAGGAGTCCTCTGCTGTTTAACATTTATGTATAGGAATTGAAAGAGGAATTTAAAAACAGAAATGTTGGAGTAGTTATGATTGGAAATACTAGAGTGTGGTCTTTAGCCTATGCAGATGATAAGGTGTTACTTGCCATGAACAGAGAAGCAATGCTGGGCATGTGAGGAATTCTGAAAAATTTTGCTAGAAAAAGAGTTAGTGATAAGTTGGGAAAAACAAAAATGTTGGAATTCAATAAAGCTAGAAATGTAAATAAGGAAAGATGGCCGTGGGGAGAAAAAGATTTTGAAGAAGTCAAAGTCAGTTCTGCTACTTGGGTTTTGTATTTAATAGAGAAGGAAATTTTAAGTCATATCAGGGAATTAAAGAGAAAGGGAATATAATAGCAACAGAAAAACGTGGAGTTTATGTGAGAGAAAATGTAAAGATGATTTTCTAAGAAGAAAACAACTATTTGGTTATCTGGTTAGCAACACAATGAGTTACGGGGCAGAGCTGTGGGAATGGGAAGAATGGAAGGAACTAGAGAAAGTGCAAACAAATTACTATAGATAGGTGTTAGGATTGGATATTTAGTAAGATGTGAAGCAATTTTGAATAAACTGCAAATTAAATGGGCATTAAGAGCAATCAAATTTGAAGAATAAATCTACAAACAGGGGGATGGCAGGTAAACAACGTTGTGCACAAATAAAAGGAAAAAGGCAGTAAAGATTCTTAGATATAGATAGGCAAAATATTGATTATAAAGTTAGAGATTCAAAATAAACCCTAAGTATAAATCTATATTAGCAGTGGAGCTACCCTTATACCTAAAAGAATGGAAAGAAAATAGGATTATAAAGTTAATAACTAGAGCAAGATGTGGAAATCTAGATATAGGAAATAAATAGTGGGTCAAAGAGGAAGAAAGAACTTGTGTCTATTGCAAAGGAGAGGTTGGTAATTTGGAATATATGTTAGGAGCATGCGAATAATTTAAGATAGTGGAGAAATATACAGCGACGTTGAACGGGAAAAATGTGATAAAATTGTTGTGATAAAAATCTGGCCAGCTTCTACGGATATTTCAGATAAATAGATTGCATCGTAAAGAAAGAATATGCGAAAAAAGATAGCGAGGTAGAAAGTTGAGTACATAAATGAAAAACTGTAGAGTATGTGTAATTGTTCGAAACTGTTTATTAAATGTAAACATATTTTGTACTTAAATGTAACTTCCAAATCCGTTTTATGGACCTGTATGGTTGAAAACTAAAATAAAATAATTAATAATAATTTCTGTAGATGAAAGATGCAATTGATACCTCATTAAAATCATCTTGTATCGCAGCAATTTCATCAATATCTGTTTCTTCATTACTGTGAATATTCATATTTTCTATATCAGTATCGCTGAGGGTTAATATTGATTCATCATCACTAATACCATTATCAGACAAACTTGTAATTTCTGTAGAAGATGAATCATCATCAGTATCATTATTTAAGTCATAGTCACAATGAATATCCTTTTCAACATCAAAAGACATATCAGTATCACAATACAAATCGTTATCATTACAACTTTTATCTTGTTTAAACCTTTTTTCTATTTCTACCTCTGATTCATCAGAAGTTGAATCTGTCTGTAAATAATACAAATATTGGGATTCATCATTATATATATAGCAAGTTTACAAAACTCAATTGATACTACTTTATTAAGAAAAAATATTCAAAAAAAGTTATTAAAATTTTACTATAAACCAATAAAAACAAAATTTTTGAATTCCTTTTAAAATCATTTACCAATCATATTTACAACATCAATCTTAAATACATTTTTGTTTAAAAGGAAAAACTTTCGTGGGTTGAACTAATGTCCCAGTTTATGGCTCAATACTAAAAAACCTTTCGCAAGCATATTTCGTTATTTTTCTCGAATAAACGTACCGTTCACAATCTGGGCGCGAATAAACGTACCTATTTTCCGTTTGAATCTAATATATTTAAAAACCGAATAAAATGCGTGTATTCTAAATTATAATTTTACTTTAAAATTGCATTATTTGATAGTAACATTCAGAACAACAACATAAAAGCAACTGCAAAAAAACTATTGAAAAAATTTGTCAGAACTCCAATAGATACCCGAATAGAAATGTAGTCAGGCTAACCTGACCTGCGAATCCGGATCGGATCCCGATTCCGGATCTGTCCCAGATCAGGATTAGGTACTAGCGTGCACAGGACCAGGTCCGAAACGGTTAAGGCTACTGCTTACACAATATACTATGCAGTACTGTTCCTAACCTTACAATGTGGTAATTGCTTCGATTTTTTGTACGTTAAAAATAAATTCCCA
>JAPYYQ010003590.1:0-10546 GCA_030522585.1 Anagyrus pseudococci
GTAAGAAGTATTTTTTTCATTGCAAATAAGATTATTTTGTTTCTATTTCTGCCGGTTGCTAGGAAAATAGTAAAATTTCCTATATAATTTCTATCAGTGTATGAAAAAAAGACTTAATTTTTGACTTAATCACCAAGTAGTCAACCACTACATTTGAATATTTGGAAATTAAATACTCGAAATTGAAAAATTAACGCGAAAGCTATCGCTAAAATTGTGTTGACTCTCGCTGCTTCTCCTCTCCCGTACGTATTCACCTTGAAGACCACCAACACGTGGCTTTATAAGATATACTGCAACAATTCCATTCCGCATACTGGTAGACCGCAACCGCAACGATGAAATTCATTTTCTTGACTTTTCAAGTATAATGCGACGAAAGCGCGCTCACGAAAAAGCGCTGCGGCCCTTCTGAAAACAAGAGAGCTACGGCGATGCATCCAGAACAGGACCAAAGTCACCCACGGCGAGAGTTAATTGGCGAGAGTTGTTGGCCGCTCGTTTCCTCCTCCTTTTCGTCGCTGTGCGCTCTCCTCTTTTTTCTTGCTTCGTTTTACTTCAGCACTCCTTTCAATTACCAAAGACGTTTGGCTTTCTTTATATGAATAAAACGCGCTTCTCGAGAATTTACGACGAATGCGAAATCGGAAAATTTATAGATTTATGCGTATCTTCTGGCAAATTTATTCCAGCACGCGGTTCACGCATATTGGAAGTAGCGGTAAAAAGGTATTGTTTCGGACATTTTTTTGACTGCAGAGTTGCTATTTTGTATCAACTGTACGGCATCGTTACCATTATCACGGTTTTCTTTATTATTTTTAATTGGAGCTTTTATTGTAAGCTTGAAGCTTGGGCTATTTTTCTAAAATAGTTAGTTTAAAAAAAGCGTGAGTCACGCAACAAATGACTGTACAAGTTGCTTACGATGTACCAATTGATTTAGAACAGGAAAAGCGGGCAATGTCATCAAACTGACATTAAAACTATTAATGCGCTCTTTGTGAATGCACGACTTTGAAGCAGAGAAATAAAAAGCTTAGGATGTACAGACACGAGGGTAACGGCATAAAAAAGGACATATTATAACAACAGGCGAAGCGCCGGCGATCTAAAAAATATCCTGCAAGTCATTAGTGCATCCAAGCGCAGGGATGGATCTATCGATCTCCAGTCTAGCGCTGTATCGCCAAGAGCGAAAGCTAACAACGCGCGATATCGCGATTACCAACCTGCACAATAAGAAGACAATGGAGCAAAGGGTTTGCATACATACACACACAGATACAGTTAAAAGCCGTATAACTCCAAGGTAAACAAGCGGGCCGAGCAGAGCTATAGAGTGTATGGCCGCGAGACAGAGAGGGTGGACGAAGATTAGCGAGGTCCTCCCTCAGCGCGTCGGTCAACGACCGGCGGACTGCTCCTTCGGATATATCAGTCTCGAGCGAAGCGCGTCAGGGGGCAAGCGGACAGGAGCGATTGGCATTGAGGCACTTCGAAAGAGACGAGAGCCCGTCGGGCGTATAAAAGCGAGCCGCGCGGCGACTGCTGCACACGGCTTATATACCGCGCATTATAGATCTCGCCAAGGCGGTCCGGACACGTCCCTTGGGACTTGCGGCCTTCGCGACGTCCGTCATTCGGTCGTCATTAAGCCAAGAGAGAGAGGACGCGAGATCGTTCGTCCAACGAGTCCGGCGGCAGAGGTCAAGGTTTCCGCTTTTCCTCCCCAGCTCCGCGATTATGCGCTATCGATCAGTGTCACTCGTCGGGCTCCAATCGCTCGTCACTCCGCGACCAGAACTCCCCTTGCCCGGACAGGAAACGAGGGGAGAAAAAAGGGCCAGCCGATCTCGCGGTTCAATCGGCGGAATCAAAGGGGATCCGATGACGAACGCAATTAGCGAAGGAGGTCCTTTTCTCTCCCTCTCTTGTTTTTTCTTGCTCTTGCACACGGAAAATAGGAGAAGGAAGACCAGCCACGGCTGATGGAAAGAGAAGAAAATTGCAAGTCCTTGCCACAGCGCGGATAGCGACGGCTTGCTCTCTCTCTCTCAATGTATTCATTAGCCGTGGTCAGGAGAGCAGAGTAGGAGACGACGCCTGCTCTCATCGACACGCCATGTCGGAAATACCTGCGAATTAAATTAGTTGTATACACGACATGCTCGTTAATCAGCGGATTAGAATGTCGAAGAAGCGAATAACCGATCTCGACTTTTGCTGTCTACATGTTTCCTACGCACTGTGCGGTGGTTTAAATGTACAGTTGTTATGACGGAGCGCGAGGGAAAGGCCAAGCGCAAAAACTAATGCGACAAGGGCAGTGCGGAGATATACGTCTCGGGTAAAGACAAGTCGATCGGAATTGCAAGTTGTAACACTAACAAAAAGAAGAGACGAATAAGACGCAGGAGTCTTCGTGGAAGCGCAACGGGAGAGCGAGAGTTGCGTCCGCCGCGTACACGCACACACGTGTACACGGATCGTGTGACCGAATTTGGCTGGGTTGGAAGCTCTTTCTCTTCACCGCCGACGCGTTTGCCCCAGTAATTTTTCAATTGACACGCGCTCAAAGCTATACACGCCGCGCATTGCTGCTATGCTATGTGTCAGTGTCGCTACGAGAAGAGAGACAAGTGTTGCCGGATGATTTAGTGATCCGGTGATTATGTATTTGCACACGAAGTGCCGAGAGTTGTGTTATTCGAGAGCGCGCACGTGGATTCTCACGGGCTCGGCTCGTGTATCTCTTTTTCTTTAGCCTCTGTGTATCACATTGACAGAGGAAGGTGTACGCGTGTGCGTCGATGAGGTGTGATTAACAAAGCGGTAGCAGCGATCTTGTAATTCTATCGCGCGTGCAAGAGAGAGATATAGCCGAGCGTAGGGAATACAAGCTCTCGCGCCGTCGTTGCGGCTATTTCGTTTTCATGAAAATAGCCAACTGTCGAGCTGTACAGTCTTTCTCTCTATCTTTCTTAAGAGAGAGAGAGAGAGAGCGAGAGCTTGGCAATTTATTTATGTGCCAAGCGTGAAAGACACATAAACACTCGCGCACTTTATGTTATATTCACTTGGCGCAGCGTTAATGCAGATATAGGGAAGAAAGAGGGAAAGAGAGCGGGCGCTACTATGTGCCGTATCGCAACCAGCCTCTCTCGGCGATTTATAACTCTAATAAAGATTGCCATTTCACAATGCGCGCCGTTGCATTAGCGTAATTCAAAATAAATCGACTCAATTATTTCGCGCGCGCGCGCTCGACAGCCTTTTTCCGTTGTCAGTCGGCAATACTCCCCGTTAAATCTTTACAAACACACAGAACACACACAGACGTATAAAGTGTAAAACTCTGGAAGTGTCGCAATTTTTCAAAACCAGGCCAAACTGATCGAGACCCGGAGTGAGTTTGGATCGGCCATTAAAGAAGTCGTTTGATAGATCGCGGTGCGTACTCACGCCTCTAATATGTGTCTCACTCGTTTTGAAGTTATTCGGATTATTTTTCGAGTTCGGGTTAACACAACTGATAAGCATTAACAGTCGACGTTGATACAAAATCCAATAAACAGCTTTAGTGTAGCCTTATCTTTCGAGTCTATTAAAAAAAGGCACTGGCTGCGCAATCAAGCGCAAGCTTTATACGTTCTCGACTAATCGGCTCCACAAAGCACGAATAATCGTTAGGCATCCATCGTCGCTCGTCGTCATATATATAAACCGAGTTCGAATTTCGAGTTGGTCTGCTCTTCTCTTCTCTCGGTTCTCCCCGGGACTCGACGAGCAATCGATCGTCGTCGGCCTGCACGACGGATCGGCAGGTTCTCGCTGGCGATAGTCGCTCTCGGAGAGGCCGAGATTTAAAGATATTCCACGAGCGTAGCGCGGGAGCAGTAGCAGCGCGTCCACGTCGTCCGCTGACAACTACTCGGCCCGATCTCTCTCTCTCCCTCGCGCGCGCGCGCGAGCGGCGAGCAAGAAAGAGAACGACTCTCGGGAAACGAGAGAAAGAGGACGGCCGCGACAACGGAGAAGAAGAAGAAGCAAAACTGCCGCAGCAGAGTGGAAGAGCGAGAGAGAGAGAGAGAGCAACGCGGCAGCTTGCGGCTTTCATTCTGCAGCGTCATCAATCCTCGGTCCCCAGACGTAGACGAACAGCTCCGCGGTCCAGGCCAAAGCGAGCGCCGACGTCAAGCGAGTCTCTTCTCTCTCTCTCTCTCCTCCCGCTCCTTCCGCCCAACCAGCCTCTTACCTCCCTCTTTGGGCTTTCGGTACGCTACTCTGACAGCCGGTGCACTCTTTCTCCTCCTGCACACGTACGCGCGCGCATGCGGGAGGAGGCGAACGGAACGAACGCGCGGAGGAGCGAGGAGACATGAAGCGCCGCAAAAGTTGCGAGAGACATGCTTATGTTGCCAATGAGCCAGACACTGGCACTATATACTTCGGCGTATAGGCTGGAGATAGGGGGAGAGGCGCGGCTCGAGATATAGCCCTTTTACTCTCTCTCTCTCTCTCTCTCTCTCTCTCTCTCTCTCTCTCTCTCTCTTGGGACGGAATCGCGCGGCGGGACAAGAGCAGACTCAAAGGGAATCGAAGTTTTGCCCCGGGGCTTCGATCGGGGGAAGGGAGAGAAAAAACGACGCCAAGTGATTAGCATATTGAAACTAATGATCTTTTTGTTTCGGCATGTGCTACGCACATGTATATAAGCGTCACCGCGCGTTGTCTGCTTTTTTCTATACTATCCTGCGGAGAGAGGGATTCTGTATATGTCAGGGTGTAAGAGAGTCCTTTGGCAGATACGAAATTTACGGTTTTTTTTTCTTCGTCGAGGAGAGTCGGGCTGGCCGCAAGCGCATTTTTTTCTTTTGTCTACTTTGGTATTTTATTTATTGAGGCGGAGAATATAAATTTAGCTACTGTTCGAAACCTGTTCATTTGTACAAATTATAACTAAAATAGTCTTTCGAGCTGTATTACTATACCGAGAGTGATCATTGGTAAAGCAGAATTATAAACAAATTTTTAATAACGAAAAGATGGTTTTCGACGAAGGTTATAGAGTAAAAATTATATACTAAAAAGAGTGAGAGAGAATCGTATAGCCTAAGTGAGTTCTTAAATTAGTTAGATGCTAAATCAATAAGATCGCAGGCGCGCACTTGCGGTCTCTGTCGCGAGATGTAAGATTGGCGTGGCAAGTAAAAGACCAACCACTGCCATCGATTTCCCTGCCCGCGGACTTGGCAAAGATTCATCCTGCAGCCCTAAGCTCTCGTAACGTTTTCGTGAGGCCGGAAACGTAGAGCGAGAAAGAGAGAGAGAGAGACGACGACTTTACGGTGCGCATCCGTCTTCGTAAAGCTGTCTGCGCGCGAGAAAAGCCGGATCTCGTAGACTGCAACGACGCAAGTCTCGCGTTCAGTTCTCCAGGTGCAATTGCGATGCGAGGATGCTAAATTGAATTGGCTGATAGAGAAACGCGAGTCTTTGTTGTAAAGAGTCGGAGAACGGGAGTTGGCTGATAAGCGTCGGTGATTAGATTGCACCAAATCAATGCTTTTTTCAATACAACGTTATTGAAGTACTTAATTAATTTTTGCAGTATAATAAATATAAAATATATACAGTAATATCTGATTTTTTTACTTACTTTAGTTGTTTCTTCCAATAATATGGGCACCAGTTCACGTACGTTTCAACTGCTTTTTTTAATCTTTTGGTTTCTAGTATCATGCAGTAATTATTTAATTTAGCTCACTTTTTGTTAATTTCTCATTTTAAAATGCACAAACTAAGTGGTACCAGGTTTTGTTATAATTGCAAGAAAAATTACCGAATTCATACCTGTAACATAAAATGTTCTTATGAAATGCTGGTTTACACAAAAATTGAATAAAAATAAGTATAACGCGAGACCAACAGAAACATTTTATTTTTAATGTATACATGTCAATTCTATCATTGGGGTATTTACTAGAAATTTCTCGGTGACTTGTGTATGTAAATGACGTAAATATAGTTAATTTCACCAATTTATCTTGCGTATACCGTTATATAATCAAGTTATTAATCTTTTTATTTTTTCAAGAAAAGACTCTAAATTATGAATCAGTCATCGATCACCAAAAATAACATGATATACAACGTGACAATTAATCTATTGTTGAGATTGATAATGTCCATCAATTATAAAAAATATAACCGCAATTACTTTTACCGAAAATTAGTCGGTAAGATTTTCATAAAGTTGCTACCAGAGACTCATCAATCTTGATTACACGTTAATATCTCCCTAGGTAAAGGTAATCGGCTTGGAAATAACATTCCTACCGCGATGATGCCAGAAATATCCAAGAGATTACCTCTCTCTCTCTCTCTCTCTCTTTCTCTCGAGACAGCGCAATAGCGATTTTCTTTAAATCAAGTTTCCGAGAAAAATCATTCGACATAATTAGTGCGGCGTGCTGCCTCGTATACACTCGAATCCCCCCCCCACTCCACCTTTTAATAGGATCGGAAAAACTCAGGATGAGAAATTACCGGGGGCTTCTCTCTCTCTCTCTCTCTCTCTCTCTCTCTCTCTCTCTCTCGGAGTAGCGCGTGCCATGTCTCTGCTCTCTTGGTCTCTGCAGCCCGATCTGTTTTTGTCGCGGCAATTACTCGCTCGACTTGCCGTCGGAATCGAATTACTTTGGAAAAAGGTACGCACTTAAGACCGAGCAAACGGACTGAATGAGCTCGCGTGCTTCGCATCATCATATCAAGCGCTCTCCCCGCTACTGCTTCACGGAAATGATCTTCTCATGCGTCATGAGCGTCGCCCGTTGAAACGCTGGCAGTATACAGTCGGCGCACAAGCGCTAGTTATATATTGCCGAGAGTGCAAAAAACCATCCCATACAAATTTCATAACTCAAGTGTGTCCTTATTACCCTCGTCGACAACGGCTCTTGTGCTATGTATAGAGTAGTACTCAAAGCCAAGCGACCGCTGACTCAGTCGAAGAAAGGAGGTGGCGTTGTCATGTCGCGCACATATGCGACTGCTACGAGTATAAGCCTCGCGACTGCTAATTTCGGCAGCAGCTGCCGAAATGAGCGTCTGCTGGGCTATAGACGTGTGCGCCTTGTTCCCTATCTCTCTTCTCGCATTCGCATTCAGAGAGAGAGCGGCACAAGGGTCCGCGATGGTTATCTGCCGTCGCGTCAGCGCCATGCAAATGTGTCCTGGCAGTGTGTGCGCTACCGCGCATGACTTGTCCGAGGCGCGAGTTACCGCCGATTCGCGTATACACAGAGAGGCATATATACGCGGAGAGTGGCCTGTAACAGAGTACAGCCCGGAGGCATTTGAATTACGTGGCGGTGCGCGTACCGTGTGTGCCATGGCCCAGACGAGAGGTATGCCGAGCGAGAGAGAGAGGCCTGTAAGAGCGGACCGACACAATGGGACCCGCCGGCTCGTGCGCGCGCTCTGACGAATGTAGCTGCGACGAAAGGAGGGCCGACCCGGGGCTGGGGGACCACCGCCGCCGCTCGCTGCTACCGGTCTCTAACGAGAGACTGAGAGAAAGAGAGAGAGGAAGACTGGCTTGCCACCGTGTACGCGCCAGTAGCTGCTGAGAGAGAGTGAGAGCGTTGTATAGCTTAGCCGCGGGCCTTTCGGCCGAAATATCGACGTCGCGATCGCGCACATATACAGGAGAGAGAGCGACGGCTACCCAAAGGCCCCCGATCGGCCCCCGCAGCTTTGTGTATAGCGGCGCGCCTCGCGGGCATTCCGATTGTGCTGCTCGGCTTTTTGCGCTCGACGCCGCCGACACTGTCGTTGAACGAACGGGTGGCTTTGAGGCCGCTGCTGCTGCGGCGCTTCTTCGTTTCTTTTGTCGTGCGCGCGCCGGCGGAGAGAAAGAGAGAGAGAGAGAGGGGCAGAGAGCTTGGTTTATTGCGGTCGGAACGGATGAGGGGCACACATATAGCGCCGACTACGCGCCGCGAATTCGTGGCCCGCGATCCTTGGCGGCCGCGTCGCTCTGGAATGTCCACGGCTACTCTCTCTCTCGAGTTAAACTTGGAAGTACATAGTCAAGCGCGCGCGCGGCGGCTATTTCGGCTGCGGCGGGCCCCTGGCCGGCCGGATTCTTTTCTTGCGCCGATTAACGATGCCCTGCGCGCGCCCCTGCCCCACGATATCGGCAGAAATTCTCGGTATACTTGTGAAATAACGCGCCTAAGGATTGTCGACTGTCTTTACTTGCCTCGAGAATTTGAGGAATTTCTCGTCAAAAGATATCCTGGCTGTATACACACGCACACATCGTTCTAGCAACTAACCCCCGATCCCTATCTGATATCCTGTTTTGGCTATAGTCATTTTAAGCATTTTACAATGCCAAGGTTACACGTATGGATTATATAAATCCACGCTATGTTTGAACTATTAAAAATTATTCAATTCCAAAGGATTCGTAAAACAGCAGTTTTATGAAAACTCCTTTTTTTAAACTTTTATCGATATTATTAATTGCAAATTAAATCGTATTACCAATTATTAAAAATAAAAAAAAACAGTTCAATTTTCGTACATTTTAAAAATAACGGCAGCGTTAGATGTGGTCGAATCATAAATAATCATACACATACGTTTGTGAGGCACAAGGAACACGCGCGTGTTTTCCAAGTCTCGCGTCAGCATCAGTATATTTAAGTGACAGGCTGTAGTGACAGGAAGGTGGAGCTGGTGCTAAGTAGCAAAAGCGCCAGTGCAAAGCAAAGTCTTAACGACTATTCTAGGAGAGTGGTGAGAGGCAAAAGAGCCTGGGAAGAGCGGCGGGCAAGTGTATAACGTCGTGCAGTGCGCGCAGCAGTTGAGCTGGAAAGGAAAGAGGGAGAGAGAGTGAGAGCAGTGCTCGCGAGGAGGAGGAGGAGGCAGGCTGTCAGAGGAGGCGGTGGAGGAGGGGGAGTAGCAGCTACGCCATCTTGCCAGCGTGGAAGAGTCATTTGCGTTAGTCCTGCCCACGGAGGCGAGCTCGACTCCGCCTCCCGGACTCTCTCTCTCTCTCTCTGGCTCTGGCACTGTAAGCCGCCGCGAGCGCTCTCGACTGCGTACAGCAGGCGCAGAGAAACCATCTTTATTACCTCGACACCAGCATAACAGCAGCAGCAGCAGCAGCAGCGGCGACCGGGGCGACGCGACTCCGGCTATAATCGTAAAGGAATAACGCGCGCGCAGTACCACGCACGAAGAGAGTGCCGAGGGGAACTGGCGGGCAAGGGAGAGCCAAGAGTTATGGCACGCGTGGAGCAGGAGGAGGAGGACGCGCCTCGCGAGTTCGTCGCCGCGGGCGCAGTTTGTCTTTATAACGTCCGGGGGCTACTACGCGCTACTCGCGAGAGAATATGCGTGTGCGTGCCTCCCTATGCTGCTATGTATACGTACCAGTGCCTCGTCGGGGCGGCGCACTTCAAACGGGGCCGCTACTGATGGCTCAAAGTGCCTGCTCGGGGATATAAATCCAGATGCGCTGGCCCGGGGGGCAGGTCCACCTCTCTCTCTCTCTCTCTCTCTCTCGCTTCCCAACCCTTTCGCTACCTCCTCTTGCGCCCCCTTGGACGCAAGCTTTGCAATTTCTTTAACCAATCTGGTCCCCTTTCCTCACCTACCCAACTCTTCGGCTCGTTCGATCCTCGCGTTTCTGCGATTCCCTTCGTCATCGGCTTTCCCTTTATCCAACGTTCTTGTTAACGTAGCTTATATGGGGCTTGATCGCCTGCACATCGCCATCCACCTCGTATATATACTTTTTCGGCTGCTCCCGCGTCACTTTTTTTTCCTTAGTCCAGCGTGTACCGATCACGGCGGACGATAATAAAGTGCCGATATTATCTTGTCTATTCGCGGATTGCGCGCGCGGTTTGTTCAGTAGTCTACTCCAAAAGACGCGACGTCGTCTGAATTATTCAAAGCCCCTCCTTGCTGTGCCGTCCGTTACTCTACCCGCATTTATCTACGCTGCTTCAACGTTTCTTTGATTAACATTAAAAAGTCGCTAACGCGACGGGGAAGCGTATACACTGTCAAACGGGGTATTCGCACAAAAAATTGCCCGCTTTCTTTGATTTTTTTCATTATTATACAAGAGGAAACGTTTATTGCCAACTATTTGAGCTTTGGGGCTGATTTGGCAGGCGATCGATCGAAACTATTGATATGGTTTGCAGCAACAACAACAAAATTGTATGAAGGCTTCGTATAAAAATAACAAATTTTGAATTATTGTCGATCAAGAAGTATATTTTGAAGTTGACTGTACTTCATATTTTCGACACTCTGTACGCAAAGTAACGATTTTGTGCACGCTCGACAATAACCTACATGCGCAAATCGTTACTTTGCGAATGGAGTGATAGAAAATACAATTCGATATTTCCCGATCCATGCACTGAGAAAAATTTCTAGTAAAAATTACAATCTACTATTGTAAAAATTGCTATATTCAAATAGCATTGCTCGGATATACTTCGAATGTTACAAA
>JAPYYQ010003591.1:0-10544 GCA_030522585.1 Anagyrus pseudococci
TTCTGAAGACAAAAAAATTTTCCCAAAAATGTTGTCAAATTGTTCTGAAAAAATTTGGAGGTATTCTTCGACTAATTCTAAGATATTTTCATTCTTAGAAATTTTTTACCAAACTTAATAGATTTTGAGAAAAAAATTTGCAAAATTAAATAAAAAAATTTTTATATTTTAAACGCCATTTTGGGTCTGCCAATTTGAATTTCGAAATAAAACCAACGGGATATGAAAGGTTTGATGTCTATAACCGCATCTACAGTGGTAGAAATGTTCAGAAAGTTTTTTTTCCATTTTAAAATTAACTCTTTTTTAACAAAAACCGTAAAAAATTCGTCAATTTTTGTAAAAAACAGCGTATAACTTTTCTGGCTTACGACTTAAGAAAATTTCCTTAATGGCATTCGAAAGAGGAGGTCAAAACTTATAAAAAATGTTGTTTCTTGAATTTTTTACATGATTGTTTCATTAAAAGATATGAGAGTTAAAGTTTGAAAAAAGTTTGCGTTATTTGGGAGGAAAAGGGTTAAGGTATAGCGAAACAACCAATTTATCTAACCCGGATCCGTCTCTAAAAATTGCAGGTATAACAATTACTAATCATCGTACAGAGTTAAATCTTTTCGATCGTTATAAAGTGTTAGATATTATCCTATCCAAATTGTAATGAGAATCCATTTTTAAAAACGTTAAATATAATAAACAAACGACTCTACCGGGTGATTTTAATTCCCATCACACTTGCTGGAATTAGGACAAAATAGACAAACAGAAATTCCCTTCATAATAGTGTAAATAAAAGTAATATATGACATAATTAGCACTTCAACACACTATAGTACACAGAATACTTGTAAAATTTTTCATGTATAATGAAAAATTACCCAGTTTGGGTTAAAATTATTCAATAAAAAAATAATAAAATAAAATATACTCACCATTATAAGAGTGTTGACTGTTCACTGGGACACTTTGAGCATAATTATTAATACTGACGTGTATGTGGCTCATAACATTATCTACTGGCTCATCATTACAAGAGTCTCGATTCTCCACTGCTACACCTTTAGCACAATTATCTCTACTGATGTGTATGTTGCCATTAACATGTAATGGTTCATTATTACTTGGTGAGTTATTTACAATTTGACTTTGTGATGTTTCGTGATCACCTACATCATCTAAATCATAAATATAATACAAGCCGATCAGTATAGTACATTACGAATCACTTTTTCCACAAGTATAGTACAATATTTTTTCTAAATGCGAGCGCAAAGTGCGATTTTCCACACGCAGTTAGGAAAAAAACAATACACAGTATTTGATAATGAGCTGATCTATTTAATAACTTACCAACAGAAGATGCACTAGTGTTGTCTAGTGTATTCATTCGCAATATTGCATCGCGCAAATTTTCATCGTAATCTGGATCTATAAAAGTTATATACTTGTTTTATTATTAGAACGAAGTTTTTCAAAAACCGACAGATTTTTATGTAACGCTTCCTTTAAAAAATAAAAAGAAAAACCGTTTCCACAGCTGGAAATCGAACCCTCGATCTTTCGATTAGCAGTCAAGCGTTTTACCTCTGGGCTACCAAGCTATACCGTAGCTGTATTACTAAACGTCTACATTAACTTATTTATTGAAAACGTTAGTATTTATTTTCATATTAGGTATTATCATTACATTTATTAATGTGTTAATAAATATTTTTAAAAAATGTTCATAAAAATTGTTATAAACAATGTTTAAATAAATAAATTTCTAAACGTACAAGGTGACTTACGTGTCAATTTCATAGTTATTCGGGGTGCTCATTTAGATATTCACGTGCATTTTATAAAATAGATGTTTATTGCTAATATTATTAATAATTTATTTGAAAAATAAACTATTGAACAAAAATTAATAGGTCCATGTTATTTTTTTTTAATAGTAGGTATAATTTTTGTTTGTTAACTACTGTCACGGGAGACAGTATAGGTCAAGCAAGAGTGCAGTGGTGCAAGAGCGCGGCATTAGGAAAGAAATGTAGACTATGAAGCGTAAGCGAAATCGGCGGTCGTGGTGCAGAGGTTTACGCACTTGTTTCTTAAACCGAGGATCGCCGGTTGGCTACCGAATGTGTCCGCATTTTTTACGCTATTTAATCGTCTTCCATTACAACATTTCATTAAAATTTGGATATTTTTTTAACGATTTGCTTATGAACAAATTTTATTAAAATGAAGAATTTTGAAAAAGTGATAGCGCCGTTGATTTTACGAAAAAAATTATGATACAATATATATTTTGTTTTTTAAAAAAATAAATCGTTTTATTATAAATAAACAAAGAAATAAGGAAATTCATATAGCGTTCAAACGAATGACCAATAAAGAATTGAATAGCGATATAGAAAAGACAAACGGACTTTTTTTGGGACAAAGTAATAAATGATCTCGGGTTAGGCTTGAAACTTAATGGGATGAAAAGGTTTTTCTTTTAATCAAAAACTTACCATCCATATTCAGATTAACATGTGCAGCGCCCTCATTATTATCATTGTCATCTTCGACCTCTTCACCAGTATCATCACATCTAGTATTTTCTTCCTCTGTACATTCTCCAAACTCTCTTTGAGCTCGTAGTAGTCTTTGGCTAATTTTTCCTTTATATCTTCTTAAAATATTTAGGAGTTCCTCGCAATTAATTGACTTCTCAATGAGATCTGTCCAAGCTAAAAAAGAAATAAAAGTATGGAACATGTTTTTATAGCTTTTTATACTCAATCGAGCGTATTTCGACATATCGTTGCCCCTTACGAAGAAGTATCACGGCTACTTTTGTTAAATTGGGAAAGTAATACATTTCGCATTCTTGAAGGAAAAGTACCATACATGACGAGTTACCACGAAAAATAGCACATAAAAATTCTCTTTGCTGCACAGTTAATGCTCCATGTGACGCTAGTGTGTGACCGCTTTCCTACAGCACCACATAGTATGCATTAGCTTTGCTAATGAAATCCAAAGTGTTGGTTAGTTATTGAAAACTGAAAATTATTTTCTTTAATAAAGTATATAATAGTTATCACTTTTCGCTGGTTATTAGCCAAGCATGCTAGTCTTCGCGCAAAAGTTTTACGTATGTTATTTTTAAAAAACAAATGAATTATTGTGCTAGTTTTCGCTAAAAAAGAGTGTGCTATTTTTCCTGGACCATCTAAATTTTTTAAGTATTCGCGGTATCCCAAAAATTACGTGCTACTATTAGCGGTAAAAATTCGTGTCGTATTTTTACTAAATAAATTATCGCTGGCCAGGGTTGATCACTGAAGACTACCCAGCTGGAAAGAACCAGTAGAAATCAATAAAAAATTTTTATCAAACCGTAAACGGTATTTGCAGCCGTAAATACAAATAAAAAACAGAAAAATGTACATTTATTACAAGAAGTTATTGCGTTTACCTGATAAATATTTCACTGTATTTATAAGTTTATTATGTACTTCTATCGTATTCAAAATCTGCAGAATAACAATAAAAGAATATACAAAAAATAGAAAAACAATGTAGTATTTATTAGAAAAACACAATAAGTTCTTATAAAAATTTACATATTTTTGTTGTATATTGGATTTTACGGATGCAAATACCGTTTAGGGTTTAATAAAAATTTTTTTACCGGTTTCTAATGGCTCTTTTCAACGGGGTAGAGTCCCGTGGTGTGTTTAACGCGCAGTATTTCTCATCTTATTTATTCTTTATGTAAGACAACATTAATTATTGACGAGAAATTAGAATATAAATATAACATACGCAAGAGCCTATGTCGCTAGTGAAAAATTGCTTTCTTTATTATCTCATGATATTTTCCAGAAAAAAATGTACATTCATAATCTATGGATCAATGTCTTGTACTAATATATTACTAAAGGGACTAATATATTATCTACGTGTTATCATATATTACTATGAAGGATCGGTTAGTGCTATAGGATTCTGCTTGCGGTACTACCTTTTTGACATTGCGGTGCTATGCGTATTTATCCATAGACTACGAGTGTAGCATCTTTAAAAACAACACTGGCCAAAGCTTTAATTTAAAACTAACCACAAGTAATTGATTATATTGCTCGAACAAACTTTTACAAGTTAGCGGATATTTTACTTTATATTGGTGTCACCGAGCTACGAATATATTACTCTTCCGACTTGGATTATCGGAACTTTGTTGTTTTTCGCATGAGTAACGAGTATAAAGCAAGGAGTTATTTTTTTACATTAACTTTATCAAACATTAGCTAATATCAAATTTTCATTAACATTCGATAATGGAAAAAATATGGGTCCCAGGCCCAAAGTTAACCCATTAAGTCCCAAGCTTAGACCTGCAATGATAGGTCTATGATTCCTGCGGGAACGTCAGCTTTTTAAAAAAAAAATACCCCTGTTAACACAATAACGTAAAAATGCAGTTATAGAACTTTTTGGCGAATGCTGAAAATTTTATTTGTTTATTAGGCTGCAGCAACAAAATAAAGCCTCAGATCAAAAAAATTTACTCTACATTTTCTTCTTGTTTTTTTCCCGTAGAATCGATTGGCATAATTGGATTTTTTAATTTCTGACTTTTTTTATAATTGTTTAAACAAATAGTGCAAAATTGAAAATTTTTAAAAAAGAAAAAATAGGGGTCCTTTTTTTTAAAAAACAAAGCTGACGTTCTCGCAGGAATTATAGACCTACCATTGCTGGTCTAGGCTTGGGACTTAATGGGTTAATTTAAATAAAGTTAATGTAAAAAATTAACTCCTTGCTCTATACTCATCAATCATGCGAGAAAGAACAAAGATCCGATAATCCAAGTCGGAAGAGTTATATATTCGTAACTCGATGACACCAATATAAAGTAAAATATCTTAAAACTAACCAATTACGCTCTAAATTAGAAAAATGATTTGATACTCTTTTATAATTATGTAGCCATGCAGATTGAAAATAATTATAAAAACTACTTTTTCGTATCAGTCCAATAGTGCGTTACGTCATGCGTAGCTGAAAATTGTTAACTGTTTGTAATGTATGCAGTTACCTTTTAAAATATGTTTTTGTCGATAGTCTGTCGAGTAACGTGGACTACGAGTTATCCTTCGCCCGTTTTTTAACAAAGTTAAATCTTTATATACAGTATCTGTCAATTTAACTAACTTTTCTGTCCAAAAGTAAAATGCAATCAATGGTTTATCACTGTATTTATTATAGTTTATCAACAACCGATTTTTCGACACTCCATGCGGAAAATTAGATTTCGCGCTCGTCCCACAAATTGAACGCCGCGAAATCAAATTTTACAGACGTCGTATTGAAATATACGGTTTGGGACTGTCCGAGAAATTGATTCACCCCTTGGGTGGCAGCTTTTACCCAAGCAAGGATAAAATGTAGTTAAAGTTTGCAACGATGCTAAGCATCGAATTTTCAAAAGTGCCGCCGCCAAAAAATAATTATATAGGCTTTAAGGGCATGCCTTATATCAACATAGTTATCTGTTTTATCGAATACCTAATTTTCGATAAAAACATAATAACTGGAGTGATTAGGTGAAAAAATCGAGTTGACGCACTATCGTGCCATCTTATAGAACGTGTGAATTCTTTGTTTATTGAAATCGGTGGAAAATTTAAGGAGAAAAACGTAGAATGCGATTTGACGGAACTCGTTTTCGGTTTGGCACTCACCTCGAATCGCATTCTACGTTTTTCTCCTTCAATTTTCCACCGATTTCGAAAAACAAAGAATCCACGCGTTCTATAAGATGGCACGATAGTGCGCCAACTTGATTTTTATGCCTAATCTCTCCAGATATTATATTTTTATCGAAATTAGGTGGTCGGTAAAACAGATATCTGTAATGATGTAAGGCAAGTCCTTAAGTACAGACTAAAAAAGGGTAGTATAAAAATTTTCAGCAATTTTCATCTGTCGGAAAATTTGCTGAGAAAGTCGAAAAACGCGACCCGTTTTACGCCGGAAAATCGCGTTTTTTGGACTTTGAACGGGCGGAAAAATTTTTCGACAGATGAAAAGAGCTTAAAATTTCCAGATAACTTTATTTTTACTTGTATTTAAAGCCCCTGCATTTAGAATTTGGCGGTCTGCTCTGTAAGAGGCGCAGGACCCGTTTTAAGCTGGAAAATCGTATTTTTTCGACTTTACATGCCTCTCAGCAATGTTCCGACCGATGAAAATTTGTTTACTACCTTTTTTCAGTCTGTACTTGAAGCCTATATAATTATTGTTTGGCGGCGGCACTTTTGAAAATTCGATGCTTAGCATCGTTGCAAACTTTAACTACATGGGATAAAAGCTGACATACAATGAGTAAATGATTTTCTCGCACTTGTATCGAAATGTACTATTTTAAGTAATATAATAAATAATATTTTATTAAATTATTTCATTGGATACTTACGAATAAAATCCCAGGGTAAAGGATGAGGTCCAAATTTTGACAATAATCTGGCGTGATAAGCTTCTTCGACATTGTTTGTCCTTACAAGCATACCAAAAATACTGAACCCGTGGGGTTTTACTTTTTTGATCCAAAAATTATTAAAATACTTTAAAAATGGCTGTAGTTTTCTTTTAATCTTATTGTCCAGATTTTTTAAAAGTCGATTGAACACCGAGATAACAGAATCTGCAGGTACAAATGCTAAGAGAAGGATATTCTGAACGAATTCCTGCGCCACTGCATTATCTTTAATAAAAGGTACTAGTTTTAGATTATTCAATCTCCTGTAAATAGCCTGTAATAAATTAAATAAATCTTTATTATAAAAAAAGATAAGGTATATAAGGTAAATCAGTTTATTTGTGCTGTGGTCTACAAATTCCACCTATTTCATCATAAAATTCATAAAATAGTATATTAAGACACTGATGGGTAAGTAGACTTTTTAGCGCATAGGACGTTTTTCGCCTTACCGAAGCGAGGGTGAAAAATCTTATGCGCTAAAAAATCACTTACCCACCAGTGCCATACGATATTTTATATCACATGAGCCTAAAAATCATTTCAAAGTTGCGATTTTTAGGTTACAGTGACATAAACTAATTAATAACGCGCAAATAATGAAAAATTGTAAATAAAATATAAATACCCTATCATAGTGGACGTTGCAGCCAACGCAACGAGCTCTGGTAAAATAGTGTGCTGCTGAATTTCGCAAACCAAATTCAAAATCTGACATAACCACCCTAATATTATCTGGATTTACAAGATGTTCTGTTATAACGAATTCGAAAACAGAATTGTATGCTTCTTTTGATTTTGACGTCATTAAACAGAAAACCATAGGAAAAACCTAAAAAATTTTTTAAAAAATGACATTTTGAAAAAGTATATTTTTATTATAATATAAAATAAAGAGTTTAACACAAATTAAATAAAAAGAATTAGATACATTATTTTAATCTACAGTTTACGTTAATACCCATAGAAAGAATTGAGAGCGAGTTTTAACATGCATTTAGTGTTAACGTATAAAGTTTTTAAAATTAATGTTTCTCTGTCATTGTACCACAATTTCATTATTGATAACTTGAATATTAGTATAGGTCTATGTCGGCGCCCTTTGAGTCACTATGTAAACATCCAGTGGTTTTAACGTACGCTAAGTAGCGTACGCTAATTTGCTTTCTTACACGTAGTAAATATTAGCGTACATAAGGGGCCTTTAGACACTTTTTATTAATATAACCTTTAAAAAATGTATAAAAATTTGATGCGATTGACAATAAAAAAAAATTTACAAAAATAAACTAAAATTTTTTTTTACATAACTATACTATTTTTAAAAAAAAAAAGTCACTTTAAGGAAAATAAAAAATTGTTAAAAAAACATGTAATTTCATTTAGACAACTTTATAAGAATATATTTTTATTAATATGTTTTAGATTTTCCTAATTTTATTTTGATGAGTACTATTATCTTGTAAGCTTCTCAAATAAAAATAATTTACAATTTTGACGATTATCCAGATTAAGAAGAAATTCTCAATTTTTGAAATTTATTATATTATTGCACTACATTAACAGTAAAGAATTAATCAATTCAATTAAAAATAGTTTTGCGTTTTTATTTAGAAAAAGGTTTTATCTGAAGTAAAGTTTACTTGCCAGGCCCGTTGCTTATATTTGTTGGTAAATACAGATTAGAAGACAGAAAATGTGATTCTAATGAAATACGATTTAAAAAAATAACAAGTCAAAATAAAATGGACTCAATCACTACGTACAAAGGATAGAATAGTATATGAAAGAAAAACATTCCTGGTAAAAAAGACTTACATGACCGTGAGAAACTCCCATAATTGTGAATAATTGTTTATAAGTATCTTCTTCAATATTAGGTGTGGTTTTGAAAGTCCCATCAATAAATATTCTATTTACATTTTGGAAATTATTAGCTAAAAGTGCCCGATCGTACAGTACTATATGTACTTTTTCTTTGTTATCTGTTATAATTTTACAAGTCAATTTACTGTTGACACCTTGAAAAATGCGACTGTTAGAAGTGTTGTTGATTTGTTTAATAAATTCTTCTATTGACTCAGGATTTTTCGGGTACATTTGTCTCCTCCACATCTTCATTTTTGCTTTTAAGTCATGAAATGATAACTTTTCACTTGCCTCCGGGTAACTATAAAATTCGAGTAATATATAAAGTCTTAAGTATAATGTTTTGATGTATGTATTTAGTTTTTATTAGACTATCATTTTTCGATACCATCAACCGAACTTATCGTGTCAGGCCGTAGTGCGCTCCAATACCCCTTCATGACAGCCTTCAATCTAACGTAATGTGTCCAGTTGTCATGAAGGTTTTCTTATACTTTTTTCATATTTTGCTCCCTACCTAATCGTCAAAATAGACTTATATTGTAGCTTTTTACATCCCAAAGTAAGTCGTTGTGTAATGCACAACACTTAATTTTGTAAATATTGATGTTGTGTATTAAATTAGCAAGTGTTCGCGATAATATAGCATAGTATTAAAAGTAGCAGTGAAACTGTGAGAGTATTCTTGCTTTGTCCCCTGACTACTATATTACGTAATTGTACAATTCATTTAAAGAAAAGCAAAAAAAAAATAACTCAAAAGAATAATTTAATAAAAAAAAAAAATTATAATAAGATGACTTGTGTATTAAAGAATTACGAAAAGAATCGTTTCCTTGCTTTTAACGGAAAATTTTGGTTCCGAAACCCCCCCCCCCTTCCATTTTCACAATTTTTGAGAAAGAAAGGTGAAGATGACACTGATAAAGCTAGCAGCAGCCAAGAAGGGTACGGCAGGTAAAACAGGGAAAGTGAGCAACATGCAGCAAATAGAGAAAGTTGGTTACAACAATCAACTGTGAGTGCGAGCTTCACAGCAGTTGAAGCAAACTTCACGGGAAAAATTCGAACTCAAGGGAAAAACTTGAACTCAAGTAGCAAACAAGAATGAGGTTAGTACAAAAGCCAAGCAGGCCAAGCGACAAGCCAGAACAACTGTAGCCTGAAAAGATACGATAACGGAGGCCTTCATTGCAATGAACGTCAAGCCAAATTAGCCCGAAGGAGCAAGGCATTATCCAGGACAATTACATAAAAAAAAGGCAATGAATCCAATTACAGAATTACACAGCCTCTTACGAAGAGGTGAGGAATAAACACATCGACGACAACCGCCCTGCCTAGATACGCGAAGTTATCCGAGATGTTACCAGATTCTGTATAGTTGTAGAGACTACAAAAAGCAGTAGAGCAAGGTGAGAAACAAGTCAGCAACCTCAGAACTTATAACTTAATAATCGATTTATTGTAGGTCAAGGTCCTCTACATCAGGCAAAGGAGTCGTTTGCCGATGATGATGGCCACACCAACCCGAGAAGTTTGAAAGTTAACAACCGAAAGGACCAAGGACACCAGTAAAAAAAAGTAGTCGGGTAATAGTACGTCAAGAAAATATGTAAATGCTGATTTTACATTTAAAATTATACAGCACAATGATCTGCTACACGAGCGTTTTGACAAAAATTTCATACGACGAGCAGAATTCGTCATTGTATGACGACTAAGATTAGCTAACCGGGTAATCACGGCAAAGGGACTACTGATATTTTTCGGTGACTGTATCGAATGGGCTGACTCTGAAACTACCTATGAGCAAACGGAGTTCGGTGATTACAACGACCGTGAAAATATGGAGCTACTATACGATACTTTTTAATTAAAAATTCAAGACGCAGTGGTACTGTTACCGTCGACGAGAAAATAGTAAGCAAGATAAAAAATGTGCGTTGATTGTCATTCAATAAATCAATGTCGTGCAATTAACTAAGGTGTAAGGTGCAGTAAAATACTTAAAATTCTTAAAGCTGTCAGCTTACTTAAACAATGTCGACTTGATAGCATAGAGATATAAGAATAGAGTGCGCAAAGAATAAGGCTGCCTGTAAGTAGACGCGACCCCGGCAGAGAAAGAGACAGATGCTTCAGGAACCCTCTG
>JAPYYQ010003592.1:0-11342 GCA_030522585.1 Anagyrus pseudococci
TCTCCCTCTCTCTCTCTCTCTCTCTCTCTCCCTCTCTCTCTCTCTCTCTCTCTCTCTCTCCCTCTCTCTCTCTCTCTCTCTCCCTCCCTCCCTCTCTCGGGAGGTGGCCCGCGCGAGCCCCAGGAGGATGATGACTGCGAGGTCAAATTGTCTGGCATTGCCCGCGGCTTGCAGCTGGATAACAGCAGCATTTTGAGGAGGCTCTTGGATTTTCTTGACGCACCCGGACTTCTTAGTCATGTTGTCCAGTTGAGGGAGTGGATGCCGCTGCCGCCGTCGTCTGCCTCTGCAGGCGCGCCTGGTCAGAGCAGCGTTGTGCCTATGGAGGTAGCTGGCTCCTCAGCACCAGCTGCTGCACCTCGCAGCCTTGTGCTTCGCCTTGGCTCGCCCCAGACCCGTGACTATCTCGCTCGTCTTGCGCCCAAACTATCGGGTAAGACCAATGACCTGGTCTTCGGTGTGGGAGGGGGAGGCCGCCTTTATATGCGGCGCCTCTACCCCAAGTCAACATATCAGCTGCTGAGAAGGGCCGAGGGGGCGGCCAGGCGCCTGAACTATGCCAGACCTGTTGTTGTCGGCTTTGACGTTTTCATGCGGGAGACCCTTCAGTCGCCGCGTATATTTGTTGGCTCGGAGGCTGACTTAGCGGCGCTGCCCCGGAGAACCAACCATGCCCGGACGGATTGACTCCCGGCTCGACGGCGGCCCCAGGTTGCTTCCGCCCTCTCTCAGGCTTCGGTCGCTCACATCAATGTAAATAGGCTTAAGACCAACCTCAATTTGATGGAGTGCAAGCTCGCCGGCTTGTCTTACCTGGCCGTCGGAATTACTGAGACATTTCTAACCGATCTCGATACCGACTCTCTGGTCCACATTGACGGCTACAAATTCTACCGTAACGATCGTTCTGGCAAGCCTGGAGGAGGAGTGGGAGCATACGTTCGGGACCATCTCGTCGTAAAGGTACTGGCTACATCCGCACCTGTCTTTGACAACACACCCGAATTTATCATCCTGGACATTACTAGCTCTAATCTAAGTTTACTTTTCGCAGTCGTCTACAGGCGTCCTAAATCGGCTTATCTTGAACAATTTTTTTCCACGCTATCCGAATTTTCCGGCCTCTACCGTTTTGTCGTGGTCACGGGCGATTTTAACATTGATCTCGCCTCTACTTCTCACGCTTCTACTTATTTTCGCTCCGTGGCTGCGGCAAACTCACTCGATATTGTACAGTCTGACCCAACACACCATGCTACCTACAGAAATAGACCCTCTCATTCCTGGCTAGACATCTTCCTTACCAATGTCCCTGAACGCATCACGCTTTACCAGAAGTCAGCTTCCCCCTTTGCCGCCGGTCACGATTGGATCGAGCTTGTCCTCAATCTACACATTCCAACCCCACCACCTAAGAAAATAGTTTCTCGGTCTCTCAAGAACGTAAATCCTACCCTACTCACTAACCATTTCCAACAGTTACTTTTTTCTCCTCTCTCGAACGAACAAACTGCTCCCCCTCAACTGCATGACACTGATCTGGCGACCTTTGATCCCGCGGCGTCGACGCCTCGACCTATGCTGGATGTCGACGGTATGTTCGCGCGGCTTGGCGGTGCGATTCTGTCAGCCTTCGATCGGTTCGCGCCAAAGAGACTCACCACTGTCTCGTCTCGTCGCAAGCCGTGGGTGAGTCACAGCCTACGTGACCTTATGCGCCAGCGAGATGAAGCTTACAGGCGTTTCGACCAGTCTGGTCTTGTGTCTTATCTCCACCGTTTTCGCTTTCTTCGATCTCGCGTGCGTAACTCGTTAGACACCGCTAAGAATGCTTTTTTCGCCTCTAGGCTCTCTTCGTCCTCGGACTCGGCATCGCTGTGGCGTACAATCAGATCGCTCGGCGTGGGCTCCCAACACCTGCCATCTCCACTGTCGATTTTTTCGCTGGACCAGCTCGGCGACCACTTTTCCAGCACGCAGCGGTCTCTCACGCCGCTCTCACCTTCGGATCTCGAGAGCGCTCTTGCGGCTCCGGTGATCGCCGTCAGAGAGTTCAGCTTCAGGAAGGTCTCCGAGGGGGACGTGCTGCGGGTGCTGGCGAGGTCAAATTCGAGGTCGGTAGGCGTTGACGACATATCAATCCCATGCTGAGGCTGCTCTCGCCGAGTATCGCCGGCCTGCTCAGAGACGTGTTTAACGTGTCCCTCACCACGGGAGTTTTCCCGGCGGACTGGAAGAGGGCTCTCATCCTGCCCCTGGCCAAGTCTAGGAACATGACCTCGCCCTCGGATGTGCGTCCCATAGCCAAGCTATCGGAGCCGTCAAAGCTATTGGAGCGCCTCGTTGACGAGCAGTTCAGGATTCACTTGGAGGAGTGCGACCTTTTCGATCCATTTCAGTCTGGCTTCCAACGTGGTCATAGCACGCAGACTGCTCTTCTTCATGTAACCGAGGAGGTCAGGCGCGGCATTGATAGGGGATGCGCTACCGTGCTGGTCTCATTTGACTTTTCAAGGGCGTTCGACATGGTCAACCATGCCAAGCTCCTCCACAAGCTGCGAGCTCACGGCTGCGACCGGAGAGTCCTAAGATGGATGTACTCCTATCTGTCGGGTCGCTCGCAGGCGGTCGCTGATGGGGCCGGTGGTCGGTCCCGTTGGTCGACGGTGGGACGTGGCGTTCCCCAGGGCAGCGTGCTGGGACCTCTATTATTTGCTATCTATATGCGTGATCTCCCGAACGTCCTTAGGCACTCAAAGCATGTTCTCTATGCGGACGATCTGCAGCTATTTGTCACGGCCCCTTGCGGGATGATCGGAGACGCAATTAGAAGGATAAACGAGGATGTCGCCTCGTTGGTCGAGTGGGCCAGGGCGAACGACCTCTCTTTGAACCCCATCAAGACGCAGGTGATTATCATGGGCAGTCACACCTTCGTGTCGCGTGTGGGAGTCAGCGATTTGCCTAGAGTGGCAGTCGATGGGCATGAACTAGGCTACCAGGACAAAATTAAGTGTCTGGGTGTCTGGCTTAATAGCGACTTGTCCTGGTCAGCTCATGTGGAGCACATCGCCAGGCAAGTGCAGTGCTCTCTGAGAGCTCTCAGGCAGAACAGGCACGCGCTCGCCTTTGAGCTGCGTAAGCATTTGGTGGAGTCGCTGATCTTGTCTTTCTTTGACTATTGTGCCGCTGTTTACCATAGTTTGGACGACACCCGGGAGTTGCGCTTGCACCGCCTCCTCAATGCGTGTGTCAGATTCGTCTTCGGCAATATTCGGTACGATGAACGCGTTACACCGTGGCGCGAGAGGCTGGGCTGGCTGGCCCCAAGAGAAAGAGGCGAATATGTCATCCTGCTATTTCTTTATGGTGTCGTGGCTCATAATCGTCCCCGTTACCTATCTTCGAGCCTAGTCTTTGCAGCCGACTTGAATCTGCGCACCTCCCAGAGGCGTCGCCCGGACGTTTTCGCTTGCCCTGCTTTCCGTACCGAGGCTATGCGCGGCTCACTGGCTGTCGTTGGAGCACAGCTCTTTAATGGCCTGTCTTTTGCGCCGACGTTCAGGCTGGATGACTTTGCTAACTTCAGGGTGCTCTTGCGCAGAGAGTTGGCTGCGCGGGCTTGAGCGTGCCACTGTGAGGCTCTTCGCTTACGTGCCTTTTTCCGGGGAGCTGACCGATCTTACTGTACGCGGGCCGTGAGTGAGGTTCTGCGTCTCTCACTCTTCATGCCTGGCCGCTATACTTTTGTCTTCATGCGTTTGTTTTTCGTTTCCTTTGTATTTTGCGCTTATTTTTGTTATTTTTTGCGTTCTCGCGTAGCAGCTGGAAATTGTCCGGCCGTCTTTTAATCTACCACATCGTTACTTGTTATCTAGTTTCTAGTTTTGGCTTTAGTTTATATGCGCTACGTTGTATCTTGCCTTGTATCTGTGCTCTGCTATATATTGTCATGTAACTGTTTGTTCAACCGACCAGATGGGGTTATATCCCTTGGTCTAACAATAAATTCAATTCAATTCATTCTCTCTCTCTCTCTCTCTGAGTATAGGAACACACGCTTTCTTCCTGCCTCTTGCTTTTCGCACGCTTTTCTGCCGCATGGTTGCCCTCGGGCGCTTTGTTTCAGGTTCCTTGCATGCGCCCTTTTGCAAGCTTCAGCGGGATTAATAAACTTTTTGGTTTCGCCTGCTGCTTGCAAAATTATTCGCCCTGCTTGAAGTGCTGCTCTTTGGAGGTTACTTCTGCGACAAAGGCTTAAGGTGGGTCCTCATCAATATCAGCCTAATCAATCATCCGGCTGGTGGCGCTATTTCTCGGAAATCGGTGGTCACGTGACCCCTACGCCTACTCCAAATTGTCTCAAGCCGCCCGCCCGCCCGCGCCGATCCAAGCACCTGCGTCGCACAGCTCCCGCTCCGGCGCTCCTGCTGCTGCTTCGACGTCAACACTCACACGAGGGAGAGGGGCTCTACTTGCCCAAATCGACAGACGCGCACTTTCTGCTCTGCCCGCTACACTTATATAATGCGGCTAGCATTTACCGCTCTTGATCGATCGCGTGAGTACGCCTAATGCCAGTTGTGCCGCTTGCTCCGTTTGCAAATCAGTCCTAATACGCAAAACTAAGCCTACAATCTCTTGCGCTAAGTGTTTACGCGTCTTTCACTTCCTCTGCCTACCATCGCGCGACTCTGCCTCTCGGCTTATCTGCAGTTACTACTCGCTCGATACAAACAGCTCCAAATCTTTGAATACCTCAAAAATTCCCTCTGATACCTCTACCCCCCTCACCAACTACTTTCCCTCACCACAGATTCATACCCCCATCCCCCCTATCACACCGAGCTTCGCCTCTTCCATCAAGCGACGCCTTTCGCCCCAAGAGGTAGAACAAATCGAGAAGCGTGAAAGAGTAGACCTGCCCCGCACCTTACCAGGCGCCTCTTCGCCTAGCACTGACTCCACTGTCTCATACAACACCATCGATTCACTCACTGCCATCGATATGGATGCAGATGCTCCTCTATATTTTCAGAGCCTTCTCTCTGCTTACCGAGCCGACAGTGCTCGCTTGACACTGATTGCGGCTGACCTTACCGAAATCAAGTCCACGCTTGTACAGCTGAGGGAGCAGGTTGACTCTAATACGGCTCGCATCTCTATCATCGAACAAAAACTCGCACGTCTCGATACCTCTTTGACTGCTACACCCAACACTGAGTCCTTTCTAGACGACTGCGAGGTTCGAATAAGTGGCTTATCTCGCACTTTATCAACGTCCGACGTTGATATTACAAAGCACTTGCTTGCTGCCATCGACCTCCCTTTGCTCGCCCCCCAGGTAATCGATCTCCGTGACTGGAGCCCTCCTGCCTCCAATCCTTCGACTAGCAGCTCAGCTAACGCCACTGGCTTGTCCGCAACGACTCGCCAGCTTGTAATGCGCTTTTCTTCCCCTGAGTCCCGAAATTTGCTGCTCTCTCGCGCTTACAAACTTAAAAATAAAACTAACTCTGACATCTTTGGCTCTGGAGGATTCGCAAACATGCACGTCACTGCACTCTGGCCAAAACCCGTCTATGCTCTCCTGCGCAAAGCACAGGAGGCTGCCAGACGACTCAATTACGCGAGACCGCTTGTCCGGGATCTCAGAATCTGTATGCGTGAAACTCGAAACTCGACCCCTATTCTGATTAGCGCACCTGACGCGCTCTCACGCTTGGTCCCAAGGCCCACTGCTCAATGAAGGGTCGCAGGTCGATCGGCGCCTCATCATTTTCCTCTTTCACGTCTCTCAATTTCACATATCAACATTAACCGTCTGAAATCAAACTTCTCTCTCTTATCATCGCAAATCATTGAGGACAATAGTGACATCATCGGCGTCACCGAAACATTCCTGTGCGAGCTGGACAGTGACTCAGTTCTCGCTATACCTGGCTACAGGCTCCATCGAAATGATCGGAGAGGAAAGGTGGGTGGCGGTGTGGCGGTCTATGTACGTGATTATTTCTCAGTACAAATACTTGCCCACTTCGCACCAGACTACAGCAACACCCCTGAATTCCTCATATTAGAGATTTCTCGCTCAAGTTTTAAACTGCTTTTCGCTGTAGTTTATCGACGACCACACGCCGCCTACCCCGAGCTCTTTTTCGACACATTGTCCAAATTTCTAGGCGCCTACACCCACATTATTGTCACTGGCGATTTTAACATCGACCTCAACACTTCAAATCACTCTACTAAATATTTTACTACCGCCATAAATGCTCTCGAGCTCAAACTCGTCCCCTCTAAACCAACGCACCACGCAACCCGCTTTAATCCAAACACGCAACAACTCACATCCTCTCACACCTGGTTAGACCTCTTTCTAATAAATAACCTTGACCTAATCGACACTTACAGCAAATCCTCCTCCCCATTCGCCGCCGGACATGACTGGATCAACATCATACTAAAAACCCCTTCATTTCACGCTCCCACCAAAACTATCATTACTCGTTCTCTCTCACGTATAAACCAACCCCTCCTTCACGAAAAATTTCTGTCTCATCTTTGTACTCTCCCGCTGATCGACCCCCTTACCACCGACACCAACGAACTCGTCACACAGCTTACAAATGCCATCGAACGTACTTATGATGAACTGGCTCCTCGACGCACAGTTACTCTCTCTCATCGTCGTAAGCCATGGGTCGATGAGCATATACGCGAAAAAATTCGCTCACGTGACCATGCATACCGTATCTTTGACCAGCCTGGACTTACGACTGACCTTCACCGTTTTCGCTTTCTACGCGGCAACGTACGCAATGCCCTAGACACAGCGGAAAATCGCTACTTTTCAAAGAGACTATCAACTACTGCTAACTCCGCAGCGCTTTGGAAGACCCTTGGCTAAATGGGTGTTACCACTGCACAAAAACCCTCGCCTCTAAACAAATTCTCGAAAGACGAGCTAAACTCCTTCTTCGCATCCGTCTCTTCGCAGACCCCCCCCCCCACTCACCCCCCTTGACCTCGAAAACGCACTAAACGTACCTCTTCCGAGTGAACCCGACAAAATTTTTTCCCTGAGAAGCGCTACCGAGCGCGAAGTTGAGGTCGCTCTTAGTAGGCTCTCCGCAAAGTCAGCTGGCACGGACGGGATTTCCGCGCCCATGATCAAGCTGCTTTTGCCCCACATCACGCAGCCCATGAAATACTTATTCAATCACTCTGTGCAGAACGCTGCTTTTCCCACTGCCTGGAAAAGCACCCTCATTACACCCATTGCTTGCCTTCCGGAGCTCTCTAAGGTGTTCGAGCGCTTGGTAGATGAGCAGCTTCACAACCATCTCGAAAGAAACCACTTATACGATCCTCGGCAGTCAGGTTTTCGAAGAGGCCACAGTACACAAACTGCCCTTCTGTGCCTTACTGAGGACGTCCGGGCCGCGGCTGATCGCGGCGAAGGTACCCTTCTAGTACTCTTCGACTTCTCGAAGGCCTTCGACCTAGTCGATCATCGACAATTACTACTTCGCCTGCGGGAGGCAGGCTGCGATGACAGCTCCCTCAGCTGGTTCTACTCCTACCTCTCCAACAGAACTCATGCCACTGTCGATCCAACGGGCTCTGCCTCGAAATGGGCTTCCTCCTCTTCAGGAGTCCCTCAAGGCAGCGTCCTTGACCCTCGCCTCTTCCTCATTTTTAGAAGCGAGCTCCAAACCGTCCTTCGTGACGTAAAATATGTACTTTCGCTGACGACCTCCAGCTTTATAGCTCCGCCCCTTATAAATCTATCTCAGAGGCTTTCAATAAAATAAACACTGCGATTACCAGGCTGGTGGACTGGGCTACCTCAGTAGGGCTGCGCATAAACCCCGATAAAATACAAGCCATGCTGATGGGCACATTCACGTATGTCTCTCGGGTCTCGCGCACTGACTTGCCTCCAGTCATTGTTGTAAATCGCGTTGTGCCTCTGACTGACAAGCTCAAAAGCTTGGGAGTATGGATAAGCCATGACCTCTCTTGGACCTCGCACGTCAATCAAATAACGTCGCAGGTGCACCGAGCCCTTCGAACACTCCGCTTCAATCGTCACTCGCTCTCCCTTGAACTGCGTAAAAGCCTGATCGAGTCGATCGTCTTCCCCTATTTCGACTACGTCCCAACTGTCTTTCTCTCCCTCGACCAGGCTCGTGAGCTTCGCCTTCAACGGCTGATGAACGCCTGCGTGCGCTTTGTCTTCGGCAATATCCCACAAAATGCCCACGTCACCCCTTGGCGTCTAAAACTTGGTTGGCTCTCACCAAGGCTGCGCCGTGAACATCAATCTATGCTGCTTGTATACAATGCGTTTGTATACGAAAATCCCTCTACTATCCTAAACCGCTTCACTCTAGCCTCCACTAGACCCAGCAAACATCCCTCCAGACACCGTTTTCCACTAACGTTCTCACCCGTCAAATTCCGTCTCGAGATCATGCGCGACTCTTTTGCAAATATCACCACCGATCTATTTAATTCAATGCCCCCACCCTCCTTCCTCCAAGAAGATCGCGAGCAATTTAGAGAGCGACTCTATGCTGAGCTGCTTGATCGTGATCACGCCCACTGGGCCTCAAGAGTCGAGCGGGAGGGATTAACCGCATCATTAGAAACTGCATCGGTGCCTTAAACTCTTCCCACGCCCAAACTGGCATTACGGCATACAAACACAAAATGTTATCACAACGTGTCTTTTTAACTCGCACTCAGTACTAATTCAAATTATTATTATGCTTCGCAAATATTGTTACTCTTTTATATTGCTTTAATTTTTATCTTGCCTACGCATCTACTACAATGTCTATACTACAAGTTATGTTATTACTACTTTGTATATTGCTTATAACCTGATGGGGTTATACCCCTAGGTTTAAATAAAATTAAGTCAAGTCAAGTCAAGTCAAGTCAAGTCTCTCTCTCTCTCTCTCTCTCTCTCTCTCTCTCTCTCCCTCTCTCTCTCTCCCTCTCTCTCTCTCTCTCTCTCGGGTGTTGACTCTCTCGCTCTCGTTGAGTGTCGGCGTTCGGAGGTGAGATGTAGGCGTGGCTTCAGGCGTTGTCTCTCTTTTCCTTGTTTATGCGTGTCGGCGGGTGCTATGGCGATTGTTAATCTCTCGCTCGTTCTCTTTCTTTTTCTCTGCTTCTTAGATGTGCTGATGGGTGCACTGACAATTATCTCCCAATTGTAACACTGTTTTACAGATTGGCCACTTTGAAATTTCTATTAACTTTTCTTTCGGACAGAGGTTTACCGTCGATTTAAGAGGCACAAAAATTCGGTAGTTACTCGGGTAGAGATTCGCCTGGTAATACACACGGAGAGCTTAAGGGCTCCTCTTTTTATACTAAATTGGCCTGAAATTTCCCACCCTCTTACCTCTCTAATTTCAATTTTTTAAACTTTTGAGTCACCAATTAGCGAGATATTTCCGCCTAGGAATTGCTCTTTTTATTCCTTTGATTTCCGGCGGGCCTTGTTCTCTATTACATGCGCTCTGGCTTTCGGCAATGACGTGGTGAATCACTTCGGGGCCCGCACATTACGTATCTATCGAGTGTGCGGCTCTTCTCTTTTGTCCTCCCATTTTATGTGCTTTTTAATTGTCTGATTAACTCGGCACCTCCTTCCCTGTCCCTGGAGACAGGCGTTCATTTCATTTTTTTTATTACTTGCCCGTTCATGCTTTTACGATCGATTTCTTATTTTTCTCCTATTTTGGAGGTCCTCGAGATCGAGAAGATTAAAATTTTAGTTCATTACGGCGGTTGACTTTGTATGTGCGCGCTCGCACAGTACTTACTTTTCGGGTTCTCCAGTGGCTGCTGAGCTGTGATTTTCGCAGACAATTATTAATAAATAATTATAAGTAATTCAATTAGACGACGCGGGGAGGGAGCATGCATTAGGATCACATCAACGATTTTAACACAATCTTTTAAAATATCAATCAAGTAAATCTTTATTCAAACAAATACGGTACACCGCCTTAACCCTCTGATCGCAACTGCGGAGCTGGAGTAAGGAAACCTCAAAGGGCTTGCTTTCACTTTGCTCAACGCTTCACAAATATAAATCAAAGTTATATGGAATGCATTCTTAGGCCTCTTTGCCGACAGCCGAGATCGGTTACTTACTTCAATGCTTTACCAGCTGCTTCTGAAACACACAACTTCGCGCAGTCCCCACGACTCGCAAACTCAACCGGCACGATTTCGCGCAGTCCCCACGACTCGCGAAATTCGAACTCTCAACGCGCGAACTCAATTCGAACGCTCAACACGAAAACTCAATACGTCTTTTTTCTGCTACTGGCCTTTAAGCCCTCCGGGAAACGAGTGACCGGCCTCGCTGTTTCCGGGAATCGCGTTCCCTCCGGCTAGATATCCGGCCGCCGCGGACTCGTAGCGGTGCCCTATCACCGGGCCCCGCGGTGCTCCCCTTACGGCGCGCACCAGCCCTGATGATCAACGCTAATTGCTTATTGGCAATTAGCATCATCTTTTCGGCCCTCACTGCGCTGCCCTGGGCCCTCCCCACCAAAAGCACGCGTTTGCACACATTTTCTAACTCCACCTATTTCCCGGCCCGTATTCCTATACTATAGGGACGGCGCGGCGGCGTGCGCGAGCTCGCTGCGCGCTGTCAATCAGCCGTCTGATCTCGCCGCGCGCGCTCTCGCCACCGCGACTCCGGGTCAAGCGGCCCTCTCCGGTGCTGCTCCCCTTCCCTCCTCGTCATGTGTTGCGCCCTCCCCTTGTCCGCGCGCCCGGGTCTCCCTGTACGCGCGTGCAAGTACGTGCGCGCGCTATCCTTCGCCAGCGCTCTTGCTCGAGCAGTTAGCCACGTGTTGCCGATGCAACATGGCCGGTTGTTCGCCTGTGACACCGTCACACGCGTATACAGTTAAAAATGAGCGAAATTTCCTGTAGCGGTCGACCTGGACACCGTCATTGGCAACCGGGTGCACCAGAATGATCAGGGGTGCCACCTGGTGAATCGTCGTCAGTGAATTCCTGTAGAAATATGCGATACTTCTTGTAGCGGTTGACCTAGACACGGTCATACGTTGATACGGTCAGCGACGACCTGGTGCACCAGGATACTCGGTAGTAGACAAGGTGAATCGTCCCAAATAAATTCCTATAAATAATTCGTTGCCAAGATTCCTCGCTCGCTAACGCTTGCTTTGTAAATTTATTTGTAAACTTTTTGAAGTAAAACTTCTTTGGGCGCACTAGGCACTTTTGGATGGGAGTAACTCCGTGAGAGCTCAAATCCGCCATGTAACGGAAGTGCGTTA
>JAPYYQ010003593.1:0-15360 GCA_030522585.1 Anagyrus pseudococci
TCGATTTTTTCGCCTAATCCCTCCATTTATTATGTTTTTATCGAAAATTAGGTAGTCGGTAAAACAGATATCTATGTTGATATAAGGCATGCCCTTAAACGACACAACCGTCCAGGAGATAGCTGAAATTCTCCTGACCCCTTCGGAGACAAATAAATACAAGTATCCCCAGGCGCAGATTCTCACTCAACTTACCGACGGCAGATCGTCAGCTCCACAAGCTCTTCATAGAGACCGAGCTCGGCGACCAAAAACTCTCCCAGCTGCTGCAAAGGATGAAGGCCTTGGCGGGATCTGCCATCACCGAGGAAGCATTGAGAGTTAAGTGGTTCGACCTCTTCCCCGCAGCCATCCCGCGGACGCTGAAAGTCGACGAGCTATCTAGGCTCGCCGACGAACTTCTACACGACCAACCGAATCTCGCAGCAGTCGGACGAACGTTCAAAGCTCCTCCGGCTACCCCTGCAGCGACGGAGCATACGGACGCCCTTATGGAAGAGCTGACGGCCCCTCGTTAAGCAGTAGCGCAATTGACTAGCCAGATGAAGACTCCACGAGGCCGATTGAGCTCAAGAGCCCGGCCGAACAACCGGTCCATCACCCCTGCTGCCACCGCCCCAGCGGCCCAGGACGAGTGGTGCTGGTATCATTGCGTCCACGGCACCGTACCGCTTAACTGCAAAGCTCCTTGCACTTTTGCGAAGCAACAGGGAAACTAAACGTGCCGCCGTCTGTCCAAACGGTACAGGACGGCACCAGTATCCCTGCCGAAAACCACCTTCATGTTCAAGACACGATAACCGGCACTACATTTCTTACAGATTCCGCCTCTGTCATTTCCCTGCTCCCGAGGTTCGCCTTCAAGAGCTTAAATCGGCAGCCGCTCAGGCTCATAGCGACCAACGCCTCTTCAATAGCCACATACGGCTCCTACGTACAGACGCTCAACCTGCGTTTTCGTCAAGCATTCAAGTGGTCGATCACCGTCGCTGACGTCGAGACAGCCATCATCAGAGCTGATTTCCTTGGACACTACAAGCTCCTGGTCGACCTTTCCGAGCGCCAGTTAATCAAGAAATCGACGGGCCTGTCTTCCAAAGGCCGAATCGCTCTGTCCCCAATCCAATCAATTGCTTTGACCGCCAACGGTAGAAGGCCTCCAGGAGAAGTTGAAAAGGCGTACGCGGCCGTCTTACATGAACTCAGCGACCTCGCCCGAAGGATCTGCCGCCTACCTGCCAGACCAGGCCATTAGCCACCAGATTCATACCTCAGGCCCACCAGTCTTTGAGCACCTTCGGAGACTCATCGGACCTCGCCTCGCCGCTGCGAAGGAAGAATTTAAGCGCCTCCTAGAACAAGGAATCATTAGGCTCAGGCCTCCGACACAGAGTTGCTGAACATTTCAGCCAACTTTAGCTGAACCTTTAGCCTGAACCTTTAAACACTCTCCGCCGATGGATGCAGCATTCACTGCGACGTCTCAAATGGAGTAGTAAGACCATACTTATTTACCTCACTACGACGCCTAGCCTTCGAGACACTGCACCAACTCGCTCACTCAGGCGTCAAAGCGACCACGCGCTTGATGTCCCCCAAATTTGTCTGACCCAGCGTTCGCAAAGAAGTTGCTCCATGGACTGTCCTGCGAGTCATGTCAGCGTGTGAAAATAAATAGGCACAACCGCTCCGCACTGGGCAGCTTCATCCTACCGGAGGGTTGCTTCGACCATATTCACATCGATATAATCAAGCTTCCACTATGCCAAGGGTTTCAATACTGCCTTACGATCATAGATCCTTTTTGTAGGTGGCCAGAAGCGATCCCGCTTCCGGACCAACAAGCAATTACCGACCAGGGGACCCAGTTTGAGTCAGCCCTCTTCATAGGCCTCACCAAGCTCACTACGAGCGTCAAGAGTACGCAAAACACCATACCATCCACAGTCGAACGGCATGGTCGAACGTTCGCACCGCACGCTCAAGGCTGCCCTCGTGTGCTACCCTGGCCGGCCATGGCCTGATATGCTTCCGTTGGTCCTCTTCAGGCCATAAAGCCTACACCAGCGTCTCGTCATGTTCCGGAGAATACTCCTTTCTTTTACAAGCAATTGCGTACTTGTACCCATGTGTTTAACATACTCGATGCGATTCGCAAGCCGCTGCAACCGCCCTACATGGGCGCCAAGTACGTCATTGACCTTATCGGCCACGAGCGCACAGTTTCCTCGGACGCGCTCAAACCGGTCCATCTATAGATCAGCGACTTCACCGCTCAGAGCTGAGCTTGTAGAGCTCTCTCTATGGACCCCGGATGCCGGCCCGAATTCAGACACTCGCTCATCTTCTTAGCCGCTAGCTCAGGTCCCGGTCTTAGACTCTACTAGCAGAGCTAAGCAGCATCCCAGATCTGTGACATTTTCGCCTGATTCACAGCTTGCGGATGATTGTGGAGGGGAAGTGCATGTGGCATCTCGAGCCACAGCAGCAGGCCGCCAACCTCGCAGGCGCAAGCAGGATCTGTTGGCGCAAGAGGTTTGCACCATTGGTCCTCTGCGCTATCCCCGCACGCCTCCTATCACCTGGGGCACACCTAATGTGGCGCCGCTGTTCAGTCTGTCTCGTCCAATCAAGCCAGGCACATGCCTTGTATCAAGCGCTCCCGCGAGCGTGCAAATGTGAAAATAAAGGTTTCCATTTTACTGGACATTTTGGCTTAACTCTTTTCCCTACTCTTTTTCCTCCGTGCCCTCGATGAGCTCTATCCAAGACGGGTCGAGAGCGCGCGATTCTCACGCCGGGCCTTTCACTCCAAACATACACATTTGGTTGCATACGAACAATAGTAATTGAGTAATTAATGATATGGGGTCACTCAATACAAGCAAAGCACAAATATTACTCTTCATAAACATTAAATAATAATATATTCAGCAACTTTGAAGTTGTATCTTTAAAAAATACGAGCGTTGGAGTGTAGGACTTATTAAAAAAAAATATTCAGTTATGATGCTTCAACAACTGTTGTTGTAAGCTAATCGAGTGATTGATGTCAGCATTCTCTATAATACAGAACTTAAAAAGCTTGATAAAAAAAATGTTCTTCTTTGCAGTGCATTTCAGTTCCATCGGATACAATTCATGCAATGTTTTATATACTAAAGATGGCTGATAGATGAAAGGATAATGCTCTTTATTTAGAGTGGTATACCAAACACCAATCAAATTTTTCAGTCAGTGATAGAAGAGGACAAAGTACTAATGATGGCTAAAAAAATATAAATTGAAATGTGACAAAGGTATCCATGGCTTCTAAAACTTTGCCGCAGGATTCTGAAGTGAGTTTGTATTGAATCTCATTCAAATTTGGTGGAGATAATCTCAAATCTTCCACAATGTCCTTAAGCAAGCCAGAAATAAAAATAGGTACATAGAAAAAATTTTAAATTCAATTGTAAGCCAAAAAATTGAAAAAAATGTTGAAAAAACTAAAAAATGTAAGTTTAACTAATGAAAGTAATATTTTTTTTAGAAATGTCTCTTGCTTAAGTGAATTGTATAGTGTACGGCCCCCATAAAATATTAGATATAACTTTTACTTTTTTATTATTGTCTGTTGTACTCGTGTAGTACATAGTTCATTGTTCTACATGTTCTTTGTCTTATATCAGTAGGTCTTTTGTATAATAGAACCATTCGTGCCAAGAAAATACAGAATATTATACATTATTTAAATTAGAATTATAGTGAGTTTTTTATCTTTCAGAAACTTTATCTTGAAAATAAGAGCATACACTGACATTGTCATTAATAAAGTGCTAAATACTTGTTTACAAAATTATAATAATTAATTTCTCTTAATAATTTTTAAGGTGCTCTTCTAATTTTTTCTTTTAAAATATATTATGTAAAAGCATTATTATAATATTGTTTTGAATGAATGTTATTTTAAAGTATACATTTGAATTATAATTTTTACACTTAATTTGACAAACAACTTGACTCACAATTAATAAATGAATTAATATAAATATTCTGAGAAGTTATCAAAATAAACTGACAAGGAAAATTTTAAATAGATATAATTTAAATAAATATACATGTTGTAATTAGAAAAAATAATATTTTTTCCATACCTTGTATAGTTGATGAATCTTCATCATAATTAGATGACAATCTAAGTTCTGCTGTAACACTTCCAATTTGACTTATTGTACTAATACTATCATTAACATTATCATTATTTACAGTAACCGATATATTTTGTTGATGAGCAGTGACATTATGTTCATTTACTTCTGAATCTAGTGTTGAATTATTTTCCATTCTGTGAATTAAATTTTAAATTACAAAACAACATGTGATTTATAATTCATCAATTGAAAAGATTAAATTTTTGTTTTGTTTCGCTACTTCTTACCTGATTATTATCAGCAATAATTTTCATTTAAACTTGATATTAAATTTTCTGTTTATAATCCATTGATTTTTATGTAATGGAAATTTGTACTAATTTTTAACTCAATATATAAAGTAAAGAACCTTGTAAATAAACAATTATACTTTATTTTTCTAAAAACGTAATTAGTACTAAGTTATTTGGGAAGTATAAAAGTAACCTGAAGATTTATTTGTAATTAAGTCGGACAAAGAGATAATTTTACATTACGCCACATCGACCACATGTCTACACGAGTAACAGAAAATTAAAAAACTATCATTAAAACATTGCACTTACTAGGTTTCTGTTTGCTCTTTTCTTTTTTTCGAATACTTTTTATAATAACTAAAACTTACATTTTTGCTAAACGATTAAAAATGTTGCTGAATCTTTACAGCTTACAAAACAACTATTTTTAATGAGTAACGATTAAAGTGCGTATCCGTTATGTGTATATACCATATTTACAAATTTTTATTCGTAGAAGTGTAGAGAAGTGTAGAAGTGTATAGAAATTTATAGAATTTATATTTTGCTTGCACAAATCAAAACTAATAAACTATCGTTTTCGAGTTCCGTATTCCGTTCCACGTGGTCTTGCTTGGGTCCTGACGGTTCGGTTCTCAAATACCATTGTACAGAGAAATAGACGCTGACGTCACTCTGAGATTTCGTTTTAATGTGAACAAAGTTACCGCCAAATTAATGTAAGTAATATGTACAAGTAAGAAGAAAAAGTTGATACGTATTAATATTATTGATTAATAATTTATAAATAAAGTGTATTCTTAGCTTAGTAGTATATTAATACTCAGTAATATATAAAAGATCATGTATTGTAAAGTTATGAAATAACCTGCTTCAAGACTACTAGTTATTTGTGCAAAAGCTCTACTTGTACGAAACGGATATTGATACAGTTTGGATAGATAATACAAAGGCACATGCAGGTTATGCCATAACAAAAAATTATTCTTATTATTCACTTGACGTCTTTTTTATATCAATGTGAGTATTATTTTGTCAATTTAAATGTAAACAAAATTTAATGTCTTAATTCTTCCACTACTATAGCTTACTTTTTAATCCTTACAATTTTTTAAAGTTCTAATTTTTAATGCATGAATAATTTATTTTACGTTAGACAAACATGAAAATAGATAAAATGTACAATTCAATTTAAAAGTTATTATTTTACTGTTTATCACATAAAACTATATTCTATAGATCAGTTCAATGCAACTAAAACACGCATGCCAATGCATATTTACTCTATGGCACTTATTTATTTATTTTATTCTTTTATTTAAAAGATTATTGTAAACTTTCAAATACTTGCAAATTTTAAATTAACTTAAGGACATGGTCGTACCGAGTAAATTCATAATATTATTAAAACATGTACATTTGTGCAATACTACCAAAATACTTAATGCATTATTATTTTACAATTTTAATTGTTATTTATTATTTAAAATTAATCACAATATTATGCGCATCAGAGTAAAAATTTGGTGATCAATTGTTATTTTAGAAAAAAAATTAAAATAATATTTTTATGAGAATTGATTATTAAAACTAGTAAGTTATTAAAAATAAACGACTGTTGGTTGTTAAATAAAATTGTACGGCTTACTCATTGGATAGTTTTGAGGTGAAATAGTGTTTGAGTCTTTATTTACATTAAAGCTAAAATTTGATTCATCATTTTAAGTCTAAGACAATAGGAGTATAACCCTTATGTGATTGTGATTTTGTTTAAACTTGAAGAGTTGTTTTATGGCATCAATTACTAGAGTTCTGTACCTTTAGTTGCATTTTATAAGGCCTTTTTGTATAAATCGTAGCCATATACCAAAATACTATTTGTTATTTGTTATTACAGAATCATAAAAAACTGCATTCCAATTTATCTTGATGCATCAGATATTTATTGCTAATAGTATATATTACATTATAAATACATTTATAGAATAATATTTTATATTTTGACAAAAATTGATTAAGTGTATTTACATATTTCATAGCGTTAAATTACATTTTCGTCACCTGATATTTAGAAAATAAGCCTTAAAAATATGTTTTATTCGTGATTACTTAAAAATTTGTTGTAATATACAATACAGTAATAATATGTAATGAAATTAAGGACAGGCTACAAGCTTCGGGTCTCTATCGAAAAAATAGACTTCATAGTTATTTTATTTCATATCTGAGGTGATTATTGTTTTTGGGATTGTTTTTACTTCGCAGCAAATCTACGTAAAATCGGTTGTTTTTGTAGAAATTACGTACAAAACTTACATTACAATAAATATATATTTCTGATGCAAGTAAATTTATTTAAGTAAACTTCATGCCGTGCCAAGTTGCTTGCAATTTCACTGCTACATAATTATCGCCTAATATTAAAACAGACTAGGTAGATAGTTTTTGATGCAATTGGAATTACATACAGTGAAATTGTTGCAGAATTCGCTACAAATGCGCGAGGAAGGATATTTTTTTCTACAAATGCGCGAGATAGGATAGTCTTCGCTACAAAGGTGCGAGATAAAATATCGTTTGCTGGGACTCGTGAATAGGGATAGTTTTCGCTACAAACGCGATAAGTGGTGTAGTTTTCTCAGCAAAACTGTGTAAGGATACATTTTGCCGCAGATCTGAATAAGGATATAGTTTTCGCTGGGGACGACGAAAAAATACTTTAAAGAAAACACATTTCGAAAAAAAGTATTTTAAAAGTACTACAACCCCTTAATTTAAGTTTCAATATTTAATCAAAATACAATTTTTACAGCATAATGGAAGTAACTCACGCTAAAATTAGATTCATTGATGACAATTTCAAAACGGTTGTGCCTATTGAAAAAATTGCTGAATATAAAACAAAATTACCAAAAAATATTAATGACTTTGATAGGCATAAAATATATTCTTGTCTATGGAAAGACAAAAAAAATCCAGTAGATGTAAAACTGGGAGTACAAATTGCGGAATTAGCCAGTAAATACAAATTATAAAAACTTAATTATGTTATATATCGTCTCTTAAATAGATATTAATATTTTCAATTGATTTTGTTTAGTAATAAATAACGAAGAAGAGTTGAAGGCGTTCGATGAAAAGCGGGCAACTTTGCCTACATTGCATATATCAGAAATAGATGAATATAATAATGCATGTAGCGATGAAAATAGTTTTGAGGAACAGGAACCAAAAAAGGACCCGAAGAATAAACAAAAACTCGTACGTTACTTTTTTATAATTTGAATAGAGAATTAATATATTTATAATGAACGTAAAGGTGATTTACATGAAAATAAAATGTTACAAATGTTAAACAAGTTACATAAAAATATGTGTGGTCTTTTTCGTGATGAGTAAGCCATACATAATGTACCCTTTATCAAAAAGAAAATTTCAAATATTTATGATATACATTTAATTTTGAAAAAAATATACTAGCTGAAGTATTGGCAGCGTTTGTCAATGTTTAAAACAGGCGTTATACAATTCACTTCCATTAAAACGATATGAAAAAGTGAAACGGTCACAAATTTAGATCATTAATAAGAGCTGAGAAAAAGAAAAATGTTTTAATGACAGCTAAATTTTTTAGTTTTTTAATAAATGAAAGGATGTACTGAGTATTAGAGATTAAACAAAAGAATACCACACTGGCTGATACAGCATAACATAAAATGTGTGTTTTAACATTTGTAGCTATTTATTTATTATTTAAAAAGCATGTTTTCATACGTTTTATTTGTTGACAGTTAAACGTAAGGGGATCAATAAATTTAGAGGGTTCAAAATTTATCTGTAAAAAACATTTTTTTGGGTAAAGAAGATTAATTACAATGATTTTGAAACTTGTATACTTAATGTTGCAAAGATTGAAATCCTTTCTGTTCTTTTGAATCGTTTTAAATCACAAGCCTTTTTGAATTGAGGATCGCGGCTCGCTTACGAATTACAAGCCTTTTGGCTTGTTAGTTGCGGTGTTGCTTGCCAAAAAAGTCTATTACGTTTGCTTGGGACGTCTTACAGCACCGTCAGGTCTAGGACGTTTACCTGGGGCAAAAAGAAGAAAAACTTCTTGCAGCGCATGACCTGGACACCGTCGCCGGCATCCTAAAGCACCGCCAGATCTACTACGCTCACCTGTGGCAAAAAATGCAAAACTTCCGGCAGCGTATTACACAGAATATGTCATCGGGATCCCGATATACGTAGGCTTATAGCCAGGTTTGATTTGTTAATTTCATTTGAAAAATCAAATCAAATCTCTAAATCAAAAAAACTTAGAAATCCACCCGCGCCACAAATTATAAATTCCAAAAGCTTAGGAATTGAAAACGAGCTGCAATTCACAAGCCGAAATAGCTTGAGATTCGTAAGTTCGCCACGATTTACGAGCCAAAAAGCTTGTGATTCGTAAGGGAGTCGCGAATCGCGATTCGAAAAGGGCTTGTGATTCGAATCACAATGTAATTCGTATTTTCGCAACCCTGGATACACTTGATGGGGTATGTATGAGATATATGAGGTTTATGAGAAAAAAATTAATTATTTTGACACTCTAAATATATTTACCCCCTTAAATGTTATTTTCATTTCCTAATTTTCATCATTAATAGTAGTATTATTATATATTATTAACTATACAGATTGAGAAAAAAGCCGCTGCAGCTGAAGTGAAAGTTCAACGGGATATACTACTTAATAAGATAGCGAATTTTACAAGCAGTAGTCAATTACAGCCTAGTTCGAGTAAATGCAATTCTGCTTTAAATAATAATTGTGATTTAGAGGCATTAGATATGAATATAAACAATGACTGTTGCAAAAAAATATTAGAAAAATATCAATATGAGATGAAAATGAATACAAAAATAATGAAAGAAAATGAGTCTTTAAAAGAAAGTATCGAAACATTGCGAACCATAAATGACTACCTGCAAAAGGAATTATTTATCAATCAAAGAGTAAAATTATCCTGGAAAGGTAAGCAAATACAAAATCATTAAAATTCTAAATAACCCTGTTGACAATATCCAGTTGGAATTCCAGGTGGAATTCCAGGTGACTGGAAAACCGACTGGATTTCCACTTTTGGACTGAAAGACCGACTACAAAACCGACTGTATTTCTCCTTTTCGACTGGAAACCCGACTACATTCCCACTTTGCTTATGAAAACCCGACTATATTCGTACTTAGCTACTGGAAAACCGACTGGATTTACACTTTTCGACTAAAAATCTGACTATATTCGTACTTAGCAACTAGATTTTTATTTTGCGACTGGAAAACTAACTGTATTTCTCCTTTTCGAATGGAAATCCGACTAGATTTCCAATTTGCTTCTGAAAACCTGACTATATGCGTACTTTGCGACTGGAAAACCGACTATTGAAACTTTGCGACTGGCAACCCGACTATATTCGTACTTAGCAACTACATTTTCACTTTGCGACTGGAAAACCGACTGGATTCACACCTTGCGACTGAAAACACGACTATATTTGACTTCGCAACTACATTTCTACTTTGAGACTGGAAAACCGACTGGAATACACTTGGCGACTAGAAAAGTAACTGTATTTCTCCTTTTCGACTGGAAGTCCCACTGGATTTCCAATTTACTTCTGTAAACCCGACTATATTCGTACTTAGTAACTGGAAACTCGACTAGATTTCCACTTTGGAACTGGAAAGTCGACTGGACTTTAACTTTGCGACTGAAAACCCGACTGGATTCGTTCTTAGCATCTGGAAAACCAACTAGATTTCTACTTTGCAAGTGGAAAATCGATTTTCCAGTCGCTAAGTACAAATCCATTTGGTTTACCAGTCGTAAAGTGGAAATCCAGTCGGATCTCTAGTAGAAAAGTGGATTCCAGTTGGTTTTCCACTGACCTGGAATTCCAGCTGAATATTTTCAACAGGGAAGTCTATTATTTCAAGTATAAATTTTAGTTTTCCTGCCGGCGGACGAAAAGTGACAACTTTACGGCCGCTGCGCGGCCGAAATTTGTCGCTTTTCGTCGGCGCCGGCAGGAAAAATCGTATACGCACAATCTGAGACTTTCTTTATTTTTCCGGCCTAGGTGCGTAATGTACTATTTTAAGAAGCAAATAATGCTTCGTAGATTATATTATTAACATTATTACTCAGTCAAAAAACCCTGCTAGAAATGTAGTAAGGAATTTCTATAGTTTCGAGAGATTTCATATAGAATCTCTCCACAAGTTTTTACGTTAAAACAACAAACTTCCTGCATGTAATCTCAAGATTTGAATTAACGGGTCATGCCACTTTGAAAGCAGATAAAAAGTTTTTCGCGTTTTTTTCATAGCTTTGTGAAATATGTAATTCGCAACTTTCTGGAATTTTCTTTTGTTCAAACGAAAAACAAACAGGATCCACAACGTGTGTAGTGTTTGAAAAAAACACTATACTCAACAAGGCCATAAACGTCCCAGAAACTTGTGTTACAGCTACAAGTTTTCTGGGACGTCCCAGAAAAAGTCGTTTATCCAAGAAACTTGCAATGTACATCTGAAAACGTCCCAGAAACTTATGATTTATTCATTTATAATATATTAGTGAATAGGACAACTCTTTCAGTTAACACAATTTTTTTATCACAAATAAAATACAAAATGGCGGATCTATACTCTGGTGACTGGACTCGTGTTTTAAAAAGACAATCTGCAACCAGAACTGTTGTTCAGTCTTATCAGCATTTAGAAAATTAAAGAATTTTTTACACAAATTAAATTAGTTTTACTAACGAAGTTTAAGTAATTACCATTCACACAAAACATTGCTTTTTCGACCTAAAGTGAATTAAATTGTATATAACTTAAAATAATAAATCGCTTAAATCTTGTGTACTGTTACGGGGGTATGAAAAGGGTAGCGTGGTCGAGAAGGACGAGAGAAAAAATGCAGACGCGTTCGGTTAGAACCGGGGACCCTCAGATCGCTAACCGAGTGCACGATCTAGCAACTGCGCCACGACCGCCGATATCGTATGCGTTTCGTCTCCTCTACATATAGTAACTGTTGCCGCACCTGCACTGCTGCACTTGTAGTTTAACTCCGACTGTCTCCCGTGACAGTACTTAATTAGATAATCATATTAAGAAGCTACGGCAAAAATTTTAGGTGTATTGTATAAAAAATCAGTTTTGTTTTTCTGGCCTATTTTAAAAATGTGTTTTAAAATAAACGCTTTTAAATTCAATTTCATTTTGAATACGTGAAGAGTAGTAGAGAAAAAGTACTGAATTTTCTTCGATATACGGAGAATCCATTACATTACTTTCATTCGATCAAGATACATTGTGATTTTTAACTGATAAATTATGGATAGATTCTACATAAAATTTTTCGATATTCATGAAAATCCCGATGGAAATTCAGATAAATTTTTCTACTGCATTTCTAGCGTGATTCTTTTTACTGCAAAAAAGCTAAGGTTACCTGGCAATTCATTTTAGTTTCAGAAATAAAATAATTATTTTATTAAAAATGATAATTCATAATACATTTTACAGACAATAATACAGTGACAAATCCCATTGTTGAAAATGAACATCTAACAGATAATAAAAAAATAGATGCAACTCCACGCAATAGAAGCTTGCCACGTAAAATTTCTACACCACAAGGCACGTACACACAACATAACGAGACTATATTATCCAACATTTCAACACCGCCCAACACCGATATTTTGTCAGTAGCCAAAACTTCAACACCAATTTTTCCAGAATACGCAAAAGATCATGTAAGCTTAATAAATGCTTACTTTTTTAAAATTTATTCTTACCGCCCTATCCAAATATTCCTTAAATATAAAATTTGGTTTTCTAATTAAAATTTGATTTTTTAAAATTTGTATATTCATTATAATATATTACTAGGTACCTATTAATTATTTCACCATTAACATTTTTATAGATTAATGACGAAAATTTATCAAGTGGCATGCTAAACGTTACACCAATTGGTAAGTACGATACTTTATTTTTGGATTTATAATATCTTATAGCTATTAGTTGCAATTAATGTATTTAATATTCGTAGAAAATAAAGAAAATGACCTGCAAAAAAGCAAAACAAACTGCCGAAAGCGATTATTGGATGTAAATCCGCTAGAAAGTTCAAATTCAAATTTAGGAATAGCTTGTCTTGATGACACAAACCTTGACACTGTGCAAGAAGAAAAACGACAAAAATTAAACAATACTGACAATAAGAAAGCTGTAAATAAGAAATACAAAGAGGCGACGGACCAGAAACCAAAGGATATTTCTTGTCTTGATGACAATAATGGTAAACATGTGCCACATGAAAAACGGCAATTAAAGGATGATGACAGTAAGAAAACTGTAGAAAATAAATATAAAGAGCCAACAGAGCCGAAACCTATGGACATTCCTTTACAAGAAGAAGCCAAAAATAAATTTGGGGATAAGTGGACGAAAATGGAAGAAAACAAAAAGGTATGAACACGTACTTTATAATCAAAGTACTTAATGCAAAACACCTAAGCGATTTTTTAGATCTTATGTTACGGGTTAGTTCTTTTAGTCAAGTATTACTTTCAACGTTTGCCAAACATTTTATTTTTAAAATTAATATTTAATTATTACTTGAAACTACTCGACAGGTATTAGAAAAAAATATTAAAATTTGTTCTTGATTTATAAAAATATTATACTTATAGGTTAAGATGATTTATTTATCAAACAATTTTTCTTTGAAAGAAAGTACTTGGAAAACCTTAAAAGAGGGGACTAAACCAAGTATATTTACGAAAAAATTGTTTCGCGAATTGTATAACAATGATCCACAAGTAATTTCTCGTAAATCGGTATCTGGAGACCCCAACTTGAAAACTCCTAACAAGATTAACAGCCGAACAAAAATTTCTCCAGAAAAAGATAGCGTAATAACTAGTGAGTACAAATATTTAATAACCTTCTAATTTCAAATACACGTTATTTCACAGAAGTATTTTCTTATTTTAGAATGTTTAAGGTATTACTTATCAAAACCTCCACACAATTTAAGTAATGAGGCATTGAAGAAAGCAGTGGAAAAAAGGAACCACTATATCTCGGAAGATATAACGGCCACTATTAAAAAATTAGGCAAAAAAGATTGAAAGTTTAAAAGAAAATTGTTACAAGTCACAATATCTAAAAATCAATACTAGCATTTAAATATTGTTTTGTTTTATAGAAATGTTTAACTGCGTTTTAATTCACACAGATTGTGAATCACAAATATAAAAATCTAAAAAAATCCCATACAAACAGGTTATTTACCCAAAAGTCCACCATGAAAATCCAGCCATCCATTGTGGAAACTCACCCCAAAAACTTAGCCATTCACACGAAAATCCGGCCTGACATTTCGAAAATCTAGTTCGAAAAATCTCGAAATTAATCCCGAAAGTCAGTACAGATATTCTGGGAATCCGCCAGGAAATGCGCCTGCTAAATCTATAAATCCAGCCCGAAAATCTTCCCGGAAAATCTAGAAATTCAGCTCTAAATTGCGCCTAGAGATTTTGAAAACCCGTCCGGAAAATCAATCAGGTAAATTTTACAAATCCGGCCATAAAATCCGCACAAAAAATTGTTCTAAACATCTGTCCTACAAATCCGGTCAGAAAATCCGCCCAGAATCCGTCCTCAAAATCCGGTTAGGAAATTCGTCCGGACATCCGTCCTTAAAATCCAGTTATAAAATCCTCCCGAAAATCCGTCCTAAATATCTGGCCATAAAAACTGGTTACAAAATCCGCCCGGAAATCCGGCAATAAAATCCGCCCGGAAATCCGTCATAAAAATCTGCCCAGAAATCCGTCCTTAAAATCGGCTCGGAAATCCGTCCTTAAAATCGGCCTGGAAATCCGTCCTTAAAATCCAATTAGGAAATCCGTCCTGAAACGCCCTTAAATCCGGCCAGAAAATATGCCCGGAAATCCGTTCTAAAAATCCGCCCGGAAATCCGTCCTAAAAATCCGGTCAGTCAATCTGAAAACCGATCCAGAAATCCTGCCCGGAAATCAGGTTCAGAAATCCGGTTTAGAAATCCGGCTCGGGAATCCGGTCCAGAAATCCGGTTTGGAAATCCGGCCCAAAAATCCGGTCCAGAAATCCGGTTCGGAAATCAGGTCCAGAAATCCGGTTCAAAAATCCGGCCCGGAAATCCGGTCCAGAAATCCGGTCCAGAAATCCGGTTCAAAAATCCGGTCCAGAAATCCGGTTTAGAAATCCTGCCCGGAAATCCGGAATCCGGCCTGAAATCCGATCGGATTTCAGGCCGGATTTCAGGCCTGATTTCCGACCAGTTATTTTCAACAGGGACGTCATTTCAAATTTCACAATAGATTCACAGAAAATTAAGGAAATGAAATGAAACATTGCTCACGTGATTTGCTTGTTACAAACAAGGTTTACATAAGGCTTACAATGAAAATTGTTTTTTAAAGATTTACACAAATTCAATATATCACATAAAAGTCCTACATTGAATGTAGAACATTAATAAATAATTACATGTCCATAAAGTGTGTAAAATTATTAAATAATAGTGCTTGGTATACCTAATACATATAAGCCTAATAAATAATAAGTTATGTTTTATTTTTCATTAAAATTTACCAGAATGACAATATATATTATCTGCATTGAATAAATCAACTTGCCTCAATGTATCTTTGATGTACACTAAATAAAAATATTTGTCAGACGTATATGACGAAATCCCAGAATTTTTTTATTTCAGGCCCCCATGGTTTTCTACTCTATGAAAAATGTTTCAATCAATTTAATTATTATATTTACTTAAGAATACATAAAAGAAGATGCAAATGAATTTTTAGTACT
>JAPYYQ010003594.1:0-10505 GCA_030522585.1 Anagyrus pseudococci
AATATCTTCAACATTTTTGATTGGAAAAAATTCTGATTTAATTCATTATTTTGGACAGGGACACAAAATTTAAAAGTTCCAGAGATTTGCTCATATACCGATGTCATCAAATTAAATTAGCAGACGGTAAAATTTTAATTAATCTCTGAATAATTTGAATGAATGTAATGAAATTTGAGAGCAGTCAAAATTTTCCTACAATTCATCAGGCAATAATTGTGTTAGACGCGTCGAAATTAAAATTGCATTTAAGAGGATAAAATTCACTCTGGTGAAATATCCGAATCAACACGTTTTAGCAGAGAGATAGTGTATTCGGGAAGGCTCTTAAAAAATATACACCAATTTGCGGGTTGTGTTGATAGAAGGAGAGAAGAAAAAACAAAGGCAAACTTAATTAGAAGAAGAAACGTAGAAAACAGCGGCTACTGTTTGCGATGAAATAAAGTAACAAAGAAAAAGAAAGCTAGAGAAAGATAGGGGAAAGGGTGTTTGTGTGCGCGCATCTGTCCGTGGGTCCGTGTGTGTGCGAGGGATAAGGGTAGAGATTCGTAACAAGTTGGCCAATTAGTTGGAGCAATTGTTGGAGCCGTTGCTGGTTACAATTTGAAAATTTCCTCACGGATCCGCCGTATAAGGGGGGGGGGGGCCGAGCGAGGAAAGAAAAGTTGGTCGGATTCGGTGAAATGGCAGTGGCCCAATGCCCGAATAAAAGATGCAGGGCTCAAATCGATCGGTCCGCTGCATCTTTTACGAAGCTCTTTAAACGGAGCTCGCGAGAGTAGCAGAGCCAGAGCAGCAGCATGCACCTGCGGACTGTCTTTCTGTAGATGCGCGGCGGTAAGGTGGTCAGGAACGTCGATTGGACACTCGACGATTCTTTGATTGTCTTTCGTTAATAGGACCAGCGAGGAGTAAAAATTCAGCTTTCAGCCGGAGGACACGAGGCCGGGAATAACGTTGAAATGAGAAGATGGAGAAAATAATGATGAAATAAGAGAATTTAACGTGTGCATTTAGCAATAAAGCTCGGGAGCTTGCAGGCGGATAGGCAGAAGCGTTTTAATACATAAAAAAATTATCGACAATGTAAATGCAGTAGGTCGCTCAGCGCAAAGCTCGAGGAGTGGTTTGAGCTGTCTTTGGACGAGGAGAAGGCGGAGGAGGAAAAGTTCTTTTAATCCGAGCAGCGAGGAGTTTCTCAATAATGGCTGAACATCAACGTGACATGAAAGACAGAGACAGAGAGAGAGAGAGAGCGCGCGAGTCATTGGGCCGCCGAGGTTGGCTATGAAGAATTCAGGGCTGCCCCAGTAGTTGAACAACTGCTTGGGCGCACTCTCCTCGTGAATAAATAAACAGCGGCGCTTGCGGCGCTTGCTTAACAAAAGAAGCAGACCGATGTATGACCTTCTTTCAACCTTCCTCCCCGCCTCTGGCTTTCAGCTAAGCTCCCATTCCCTTCTCACGCCATCGCGTTCAATCCGCACTGCTATACTTTCTCGTGCGGTATATACACACATGTGCAGGCTAGTATAGTGTCTTATTGGATCGCGTGTGTTGGCGCCCCGAGAGCCGGCCACGCATCTAGCCGATTTCAGGGGGAATTTCGTGAAGGGGCTCGCGCCGATATTCATAGGATGCGGATATCGTAAATTTTAAATTTAATGAGAATCGAGAGCCCGGGCGCGCTAGAGCATAGCCCCGTGCTGCCGCCGGCCGCGGCGCACCGCCGCCGAGGAGGACAATTTAATTACGCCAATGCGGAAGCACATCCGAGCGTATAGCACGGAGCTTTGCTCATTGCCCCCCCCCCGACCCCCGCTCGAAGAAGCGCTTCATCTCGATTGCATCTCCCAGATACATATATAATCCTTCGGGATTAACCATCCATTCCGCTCTTACAACTGGCTTTCCCCCCCGAGTAATTGACCATTTCTTCCAATGAAACGCTAACTTTTAACTTTATGACGAGGGCCGCGGAGGACTCTTACGATCACTGCCGCTCCTCTAATAATCCCTAGACTTTGTTCGCGGCCCTCGGCATCCAGCAGGTTTATTACCTTAGTTTTTTTTTCTTTCTCCGACTCCACCTAAGTTGTGCTTTACTAAATTTTATCATTCGATATTACACAGAGCGATAAACACTATTGCCGGCCGATATTACGAGCAATAATATATAGAGGAGGCAGCAAAGGCCCTACAGCGTGTAACAAGCGGCGCCAGGTGCTTCTTATATCGAGTGTTCAACTCTATTTTGAGGCTCCGTTTAACTAGCTCGCTCTCCTAGCTTAAGTACAAGTGCTACCCCATTCTTTACATGCCAACTGCTTTAGCTTACGTCTTTACATTATTTTTTCATTTAAAATTCCTACTCTTGCTAAAGCTCTCTTTAGAGTCACGCTACGCAGTGGTTTACATTCAAATAATGTCATGGTAACAACTTTGAATGTTAAACTTTGGAAATCGATCTCGTTCTGGCCTTAATCGCGGCTCAAACATGTGCAGTTATAGCTTTTATTTATTTTTTTCCCCTTAATTTCGGGGGAAAAAAAAATTTACAGTTGGCCAGTCACTTGCAACGATTAAACGTTCGATAAATATTTCCGCGAGAAAGTCCGTCTGGTTTTGATTGTTCATTCGATTGGTGTACGCATACAGGCCGATGGAGGGAGGCTCGGTTGGCGAGTGAGGATGGCGGAGGACAGGGGATGGTCGATGGACGTTGGATGGAGGCTGCTGCTGGATATCTCGGTGAAAAAGTGAGCCGGCGAGAGCGCTCGGGGCGGCGCTCATTGCGCCGGAAACAAAAGCTTTGTTAATTAAGTACGACAAAATCGAAGTGTTGAGCGCGAGCGAGAGTGATTGAGACGAGCGCCGGAGCCCCGGCTCATAATGGCCCTCATTTATCTTCGACGAAAATTATTATACGTCGACGTCACATGTACGTACAATAGCGCCGCTAGAAACTCCCGGACCACCTCCTGCCCGACTCTCTCTCTCTCTCTCCTCGCCCCCCTCCTACCGCCCGATAAATCAATAACCGAGCGGCAGTGGGTGGGCACGCGCGCGCGAGCACAATGGAAATGTATGCGGGCAGTGGCTCGCTACGAGGGGGGGGGGAGAAAGGGAGAGAGAGCGGCAGAGATGAGCGGGGGAGGCCGAGAGGAACACGAGTTTTCGGCAGCAAATCGGCCCACTACGCCGGCGCGATCTATCCCGCCGCCGGAAACTGGCTTTTCGCGCGCTATTTCCGAGCTACGCTAACCCACCCAGCTCTCCCCCTCCAGCAGCAGCAGCACCGCTCCTCCTGTTCCTCTCTACTACGCTACGTCTACCTGCTGACAAGTCCTCTTTGCAATATCGATATCGCGCTTATTCTTCTTTGCTTCTCTCTACTGTAAAAGTTCGAATTCGCGGGTTTCGTGAGAAAATTTTCGACTATCTGAATGATAATGCAGCGACGTGGAGCTAGCAAAATATTGGCTTTTCTGGCTACACAACAAAGTAGATTGATGATGTTTCGAGGCGATAAGAGAGCTTGAAAAACAAAAACCGTGCAAAGCTCAGATTAAAGAGCTGAATGCTTTCCGACATACACATACACACACGCGCTGATGGCGAGCCACGGAGTTTTTTCTTATTTTTATTCTTTCATCCATTTTTCACCTCTTTTCTTTCACCTTTTTTTCACGAATTTCTCTTTTTCATCCTTACACCTCGTGATATCGTATTTTTTAATACATGCAAATACACGTTTCGACCTTTTTTTGTCATTATTTATCATTTGCAGCAAAAGAACAAAGCAAGCAAAGGCACAAGATCAGTGACATATGCCCGAAAAGTGACCTATAGCGAATTAAAACCGTGCTTTTAAGAAAGACAAAGGCAAGAGCAGTAGCAACTGCAGAAGGATCATCCTGAGGTCGGCTGAAATCTGGTGGCTTTTATTGACGAAGCAAGCTTGTATACCTATAGCTGCGCTGGAGCCGCTGTTTTCTTAGCATTTCGCATCCTACTTTATTCTCTCATTTCGTCGCTTCTTCTATTTTATTTCGCTTTGAAATTTTCATGACGGCACACTGATGCTGCCGCAAAGAGCTGCGTCAAAGTGGCACCAGGCTTATTTAGCTCTAACAAACCATTATTTGTGTTGTTTTTTTTTATCTTTGATATGCGCCAGTACAGCTAAAAAAAATGTCAAAGTTGTTTATTGCATTCGAGACACGCCTTATCATGAAACTGTAGAATAAGTTTTTAGGCAACTATTTCTATTTTCGCGTTTCATGGGAAAATGAAAAGTTTTAAAAAATGATATTGAAATTAATAATTCTATCTATTTTCTGTGTACCGTGATACCCTAAACGGACTATTAAACAAAACCGAAGCAATCCAAACTGTTTGGGTCTATTCGCTTGAGGAAAGAAACAAACGCTCTTGCAGTCGAGTATTGAGCTTGTATAGCTGTATACAGCTATAGCGGAGATGATCAGTCGAATCAGCAGTTTGGTAAGTTTGCTTAGAATGACCTTGTTACATGTTCCCCGCAGTAGCTATCCATTTTGTCCTTATCCGCCGTGAGAAATGGACTCGTTAGTTTCTATTCAGATATCGGCATGCCAAGACTCCTAGAGCCCAAGTTCTAGGCTCCCTTACCAAGCTCTTTCACCACTGCGACCTTTACTACCGTCTCTCCCTCTCACACACGCACGCATACCTTTTCCCGAGGTACGGTTATACATCGGAAAGAGGTTACAGATACACGTACTTGGCAAAGCCATCATTATTTCGTTTGAATAGTCAAAACGAGAGGGGTCGAATGGCTGCAGAAACTAATATACCGCGGCGGCGTCTAGCCTGATTCGGAGAACGTAATCGTTAAGGTGGATAGTAGATACAGCTACTCCTTAATGTCCATGAAGCTGCGTGCGAATGGCTGCTGCTCTAATGTCGCTATCCACTCTCGTTTCCGACTCCCTCTTCATCGTTCCAGCTTAGCAAATTGTTCTCTCTCCTCTCTCCATCCTTTCTCTATCCTTGCTCGGACCAAAGTCCCTCGAATAATTACTCGATAATGCGAAACTCGAGACGTCTCCGAATACCCGCTAACTGATCGGTTATCTATCAAAAATAGACCAATCCTATTTTAAAACAAAAGCATTCAAGTCTGCGTCTGCGACGCCGTACATATACGCACACAGCCGCGTAATTTTCGAACAATTCACAAGAGTAACGTAATGAAACCATTGCCCATCAAAGCAACTCAATGGAAATTGAAAAAGCTCGAATTACAAATTATAATTTATTTTTTAAAAGAAGCCTACTTCTGCAAAGCTGCTCGGGCATTTTGAGAAAACTTGACATTTTCCATTCCCGCGGCTATTATCTCTCGGTCTCTTTTATCTCAATCTGCACAATTCATGCAAGCATACATTTGTGTCCACTAAGAAAGTGCCTCCACGAAATAATAACGCTATGCGCGCGGCTTGGAAATTTACGCGCAAGAATATAATTCAGGTTGCACGGCTTCTGTTGAATGTCTTGTGTATTTGCAAGCGTATGTGGAAGTAAATGAGGGAAAAGAGAGAGAGAGAGAGGGGGGGGGGAGAAAAAAGAAAAGCGAGACGCAAGAAATTCATACGACTAGAGCAGTGGCAGGGGAGGGGAGGAGGTTGCATTGGCATCTCATTCGACTGTGCGACTCTCCAAGCTTTTCTTTTGAAAGCAAGCCTCACTTCGTATGCTTCTCACCCCGCTGCTGCGTCTTTCTTTTTTCATCCTGCAGCTCGTTAATTTTTGAATGCTGTACTTTCGCGGCTTTACGCGCCCGAGCTAAAAAAGTAAGTCTCGGGCTTCACGTTTTTCTTTTTCGTTTTTCTTAACACGACCTCCATTTCGTTCAAAGAAAACGAGAGCTAGGGGCAAAAGTCGCGGAGAAGAGAAATAAACACTTTGCCTATACCGATAGCATTGATTAAAATGTCCACGTCATCTTCGAAGTAATCGCGCAAAAAAATGAATAAATTTTTTCCTTTTTTCTTCTCTTCCTCCCTCAGCCCTTTGACCATCTCTCTCTCTCTTTCAAACTTTCCAACTCGTTATAGATTGAGTCAAAGTGAATTTAAAATTTCGTCAATTTATTCGGGTGCGCAGGGAAAATAGTAACTATTTTGCCAACAGGCAAAAACTTTTTATCGAGAATCCGGTGAGTTTTTTAAAAAAATTTTTTTATCATCGCTAAACAGCAGCGAGAATATCGAGTTATAAATGCGTAAATGCAAATGGGATGTTAAGCCCAGTGGAATTAGTTAAAAACCGAAAGAGTTGAAGTCGCGTAGAGTATAAGGGCAGAGAGAGAGAGAGAGAGAGAGAGCAGTAGTGGCAATTGAGTTGGAAGTAACAGTACGCCTCTCGGCTTGTCTCGTCGGACAAGGATGAAATATTTCAATATTGAAATTTCCGGGCCAGTTGAAATTTCGAGTCGAGGCCAGAATTCTAATTAAAGTAAGGGATCTCGCGAGCAAAATTAGCCGGAATTCGCTTAGCTGCTGCTGCCGCTGTGCTACTTGGCTGCAGAGAGAGAGAGAGAGAGAGAGAGAGCAGACCGTGCCACCGAGACGAGGAAAGGAAGCTGCGTGCTGGCGCATCGACAGCAACTCTTGTATTCTAATTAAACGCCAGCAATGAGCGTAACATACGAGTATTAGCTCATTTCGCGGGGCTTGATACAAGTTCAAGCTAGGAATCCAAGAAAGACATGCCCAACTGCGCGAGTTAGCAATGCTAACCTTTCCTCATTTACCATACAGCAAGCGTTTAATAATATATTCTGCAGATCAGGCGGGACGCAGCAGACAGTCAGTTGCAAGGCTTACAAACAAATGGAATTTCAGCTGCAGCTTAGAGGAATAAATAGACATTCAAAGACGAATTAATTTAAGATAATTCTCGGACTTTTGAATAAATAAGCAACTGAAGCTTTAAGCGAGGCTCTTATAATTCGTCACTTGAATGCCGCCTTGATGGCTGTTAAATTGCTCTCTTAAAGGCCCTTGCAAATCTTTGATTTGCAAAGCTATTTCCTCGCGCTTGCATTCCTTTTGCTTTGCTTTGACAAAGCTCGAAAGTTAAGCCAAGGATAAAGAAGATGCGCTTTGACTTTGTCCCCGTCTAGTCGAAGGGCAGCAAAGAGGCTCAGCGAGTCAGCCCTCTTTACCAGATCAAGCGCAAATGTTCATTATGTAACATAAAAATGCGATATTGTTTTCATTATGTCGATAAAGCGAAGGAGCGAGACCTCTGCCGAGAAAAGAAAATAAGAAAAAAAGAGGAAAAGAAAATTGTTAAAAATCCCTAAGACGAGGGTTATAGTCTTGAAAAATCTCCGAGCGTCATCGATAATTGGATTTGGCTTAAAAAGCCCTCGCGAATATAGACCGGAGGAGAAAAAGTAATTAATCGTGCAAGCAGTAGCGAGAAAGGAAGAGGAAATTAGACACTTGAAGGGCAATCCTGGGCAATCCGAGAGGAGTATAAGGAGAGGCTGTAAGAAGGAGTAGGAGTAGGAGGAGGAGGAGGTAGAAGGAGGGCAAGGAGACGAAGGAAGAAGCTAACCACAAAGTCTCTCGAGGCGGTGGCAGTCGCGGTGGCGGCGGCAAGGTCAGCTCGGCTCTGGGGAATACATTGGCCACGCCTCTCTCGGAAGAAGGAAATAGCTGGGCCGCGGCAGTATAGCGCGTCCGGCTACTGTGAAATCCGAAGCCCTTTGATCCGAGGCTTTCGGGATCTGCCTTTGCTGCCGCTGCTAGTGCAACTCTGGTGAAATTTCGCGACGTGGACAACTAGTTTGCCGAGGACTAAGAGGCGCATCGATTTCCCCGGGAGAGAGGCTCTCTGAAACCGATCGGCCATTAACGCGTCAAATATTGGATTTCTTCCCTCGCCCGCTTGCGGGCGCGCCTCATTCCTAACCTCACGCTACTCCCAGCTCACATACACCCTTACACTCCTCCCCCTCATCCCACGCTTATCAAGAATTTCATGATTTTCATTAACCGAGCTTTACAATCGCACATTGTTAATTGTTACTCAAGCTGAAAAATAAAGACATTTTTCATCGAGACATTTATATAGTATCCATCCGAGCGACGGTAGGAAAAAGAAAGATCTTTATAAGAGTTACTGCCGAGACGTTTTTTTTTCTCTTGGTAAACTCGCTTCTTGTTACGCTCTGTCCATATAAACTAGCAAGAAAGTCCACGCATTCTTCTTTTTCTTATATCTATTAAACAATTTCAGCCGTTACTTCTTTTCTATCTCTCATTCTCTCTCTCTCTCAATCGATCGATCGAGAAAGGGAGAGAGAGAGAGACAGAGCAGCATTTAAAGTTTATTTTTCATTTTCTTTCGAGAAATAGCATTGTGAAATGGCTATACGACGCTCCTATTACTTGCCCTATTAGTGGTCTATCCGTATCTCCTAACTTTTCTCTCAGTCGTATCGAAACTCACTTTTCCGACTTTGATCTGAGTAAGTAAACTTCCTAAACATCTAATTGATTTAAGCTACTCTATTCTTGACACATTTGAACTTTTTAACATTGCGCTCAACACACCTTTTACCCAATTGCTTCTCTTTTATTTTTATTATCTCTTGCTTTTACGACTCTGTCATTTTTTATTAGGGAAAACCCGAGAGCTGACTGCGGTATAAACGAGCGTATACTTGATTAATAAGTATAGCTCGGGTGAGAGATGACAAATAATAAGGAAGCATAGTGAAGGCTTCGGAATCGAAAGAGCGAAGGGATTAAGGGGGAAAAAACGGATTATCAGTCAGTGGCATGCCGTTGGGGATCAACTAATCCAATTTCAAATGAGCATTTGACAAGTGCTTTTTTATCTCGCGTTCATTCGTCGTTGTACGGTTTCTCTTCGTGCTCTATCTATGGGCTAGGTGAAATAAGGGTAAAAAAGCTTGATTTTCAATTAGGCCTGAAGCCAAGGCAATAAAGAACTCGAAAATCGTAGCTTGGAAATTCCTCGTGAAAATATAGCTTTGGGAGGGAAGGGGGCAAATCTTGTCAAACGATGACTTTGAATAAAAATCGAGAAGAGCAGGGAGCAGAGTTGTAAGCATTGGCAGGAGCAGCGGTGGCGGCAGCAGAGAGCCGAGAATCGCGAATCCAGCCAGCTCGATTATATACGCAAGCCGGCGGTCGCTTGCCCTCGGGCAGCTTTTCGTCCGCTATGCTTTTAATAAAGCCGTTGCCGGGCTCGCAGGCGCGCGTAAACGCATTCGCTTATACCGAGCACGCCCGCCTGCTTTCCATCTATATACCTACGGGCACGCGCAGAGGGGGGGGGGAAGGGAGAGGGAAGCGGGCGGACTCTTGCGTGTACGCACACTGATGAAAGTGCAATTTGCCGGGACAGCCGCGCGTCGAAGGTTTACCGGGCCGAGCTTGCTGGCTGGATTTAACCAAGTCCACGGCATCTCGGTTAACAAATTTACCACGATGCTTTTTTAAAAGCCCTCCACTCGCTGACCCCAGAGCTTTACTCCCCCTCCTCATCCTCCTCTCAGGCTTTTCTCTCTTCATAGATTTGCTGCTGATCACTTTTAATATTTAATATTCCGTAATCTCCCATTTCCTAGCGACCCAATTACTTATCCTAGTGTGTAATTAATTTTAATACACACTGCTTACTTACAATAATGTAAAGGCTAGTTCAAACAAGAATTGTAAAGAGCTGTTGTGCTGTTGTAAAATTGTGAGGAAAGGTGAGAATAAAGGACGAATTGTCAAGCGGCCCTGTTGATCGGGCGCCATGATCAGTGGGCCAGAGCTTTCGCGAAAATATTTAAAAAGCGAAATTTCAGAGTGTCGCCTGGCCAGTGGTTAATTAAATAAGCGCGCAGGCCTAATGAGAGGAGAAGAAAAAGAAGAAACGCCGGCGCCCGAGCGAAATCAATGGATGCGCGCCTGATCCAATCAATCCCTGCAATTATTTTAAGTGGAGAGGGCCGATTGAAAGCCCGTCTCGGCGTGCTCTCGTTCCCTTTCATTGCGTGTATCTCCGTAGAAGCAGCGGCGGCGGCTTGCGTAGCCGGTATATAGGCTCGAACGGTCAACGGCTGCAATGGAGGAATCAGCCCGGCTAGAGCAGGAGGAAGCCGAGGGCCGGCAGGCTGCGTAGAGCCGAGCCGGCGTTTCCGATGAATGGATATTGCTTTACACAGGACGCGTTACGCGCTCGCGCCCGATAAACTATGAAGTACATTTGGCTGGTGCGCCACGGCCCCCGGGCCCCTATCGTTTCACCCGCCGCCAACGAACCACCGCTTGCGAAAACAAGTGCCTATAAGCCCACCGCTTGATTTGGACTTTATTAAAATCCCGATGCGCCTACACTGAGAGAAAAATATAGTTGAGGCAACTAAAAGCTGTACTGTTGAATGTCAGCAACCAAAAATACTGTTGGTTTGACAGTACAGCTGTTGA
>JAPYYQ010003595.1:0-18265 GCA_030522585.1 Anagyrus pseudococci
GGGCATTTCAATTTTTGTGAGTTTAACACGTAGTCTTATGGGAAACGGCAATTTTCACTCATTTATTTGCGTATTACATAAAATGTACCGTTGAGATTTAGATAAAAATTTGTAGGGATGTTGGCAAAAGCACAACGAATATTTTGTTCACCTCAGAATATTCATTAGGAACATTGGAGAGTAGTAATAAACCGTTTAATGTTCAAAAGTTTGGTTATGTCGCAATATATAGTTATATACGACAATGTTAGCCGAAGCGGTTAAGGCGCTCGTGGACTGAAAGTTCTCATTTGACTAACTACGTACCGAGAATACACCTGTATTTATAAGAAATCCTCATACTCGATTAAATAGTGTTTAGAGCTCTATGACATAGTTGGTGGCATATTACTCGACGGATTTTTTGGAAAGAAAATTTTAAGTACTTGATATTTTTTTTATTTGAAAAAATATCAACACTGGAAGATTATTTAAATACGTGTAATTATTAACCAATTCATATTTTTTTTGTTTTCAAACATCCAAAAGTCTCTCAACTCTCTGCCTTTAAAGTTAACTATGGCATATTTCCCCGACTTACGTTACGGTCAAATTTAACTGCTATTTTCTATAAATTCTGTATCATACTTTAATCGTAATCATAAGAGGTATAGTACAAGCTTAGAAGCTCAGCGGAATTATTTAATAATCGTTAATATATCTCTTCAGAATTTCATTAAGCACAGATATATAGGCGTTACCAATTACCGCAGTGATCGCACTAAGGATGGTCAGGCGTGTCACGCACACTGAGAGCCCAATTTAATTGATTTAGCGTAAGCATTGTAAACTCAAGGAAAATCAAAAAATTTTTGATTCAAGGAATTTTATAATATTTTTACAACGATAAAAATTGTATTAGTAGTGTAAGAATTTTTATATTAATTTAACAAAATTTTCTTTTATTTAAAGAAATCTTTAACGGAATGACCGCAAAGAAATGTTTTTTTAAATCAATTAAATTGGACTTCCAGTGCAGAGAGGCGAGGGAAGGGGAGTCTCCCCGGCCCGCGTCGCAGCGCCCTCCTCTCCGCGCACCACCTCGCGCAGCCTACAAACTTGACATTTTGTTTACAATTATTAGTATTTCTCTTCGAAATGCCGGATAACCTATTTATGAAATTATACCACCGAAATCTTGAGATCATAATCGACCCGAGGATACATTTTATTTTTCGTTTTCTGCATTTTTAAACGTTATTTTATCCACGTGAAGTGAAAAAAATGAGGTTATCCCATAAGAGCGCGTGTATAAAGACCCAACTTGAACGTTGAATTTCGTTTAAAAATTAATATGATAATAAATGCTGAAAAAAATGAGATTGAATTTAGACGGTCTAAAGAACTATATTCTTAAATTTCAAGCGTTTCTGTGCATTTTTGTTTGACACCTGACCATCCTTAACATACACTGCAGAGTCGAATTTCTTAATGTTGCAAAAACAGTCAGGTCTGCGTAGGAAGTTGTACCGTTTAAATTTCGCTGTAGCCAAGGCCAAAGTAGTCACTTATATTCAGCTTCAGTCACTTAATCTTTATTTAATAACAAGAGAGAAAAGCAATTTTCACCCGGTACAACGTGGCTTTTTCTTTATTTTCGCAATCCTCAGGCTCGCTCTCCTTCCCCGTCCCCTTTATGCATGATTTGCCTCGTCGAGCTATCGTTTTCTCTTCCTCTCCTTTGTGTCTCACCGCCACGCCAATGAACATGCGCATTTTAAAAATTGAAATTGGAGCAGTCACGAGGAAACAGCCTATATATGTATATACATATTTATTATATACAGAGCGAGAGAGAGAGAGAGAGAGAGAGAGAGAGAGAGAGAGGTAGTAGGAGGAAAGCTTGGCTGTAGAGGCTGGAGAGCAGAGAGGCGTTTGCCGATGACCCTGTCGGCATAATATGCAAATAGGGCGCGTGAAGCACGTCGGCTCATCCGATAGTCGGTGCGTGGTGGCCGCACGCGGGACCTCTCTCTCGTGAACGCTGCAACGTGCGCGGGCGGGCGAGGATCCGAGAAAGAGAGGAGAGCTGCAGAGAGCAGCGGCCTGGTCAGAGGGGAGCAAAGGGATAGAGCGAGCGGGGGGCGAGGAGGCGAGTGGAGAGGCGCCGAGAGGGAGAGAAGGCGCACGGCTGGGCTCGTACGATTTGCCCAGGAAATTACTGATGGAAATCTCATTTAGTATCAACTTAATGAATAGATATGGCGCAACGATTTGCCCGCTGAAATTCAAATAATTCGCGCGATAGCTCTCTGGGCTGCTGGCCCGCTAACGCGCGCGGAGGCATGCAGGCTTGATAGCCCCTCCGTCCCAGCCTCGCTCTCTCTCTCTCCGGGAGTAGCCAGGGCCTTTCTCGATTTACGGCGATGATGCAGTGCCCGACTGATCCGGCGTGCGGGAACGAGCCGTGGACTGTATGCAAATTTGCGAGCTGGCATGCCGGCAGAGCTAGGCCAAGGGGAGAACGAGGGAGGAGGAGCTGGCCCGAATTTAGAGCCTAAGACGTCGCTGCGCGCGCTCTCTCTCTCTCTCTCGAGAACTGGTATGCGCCTTTGCTTTGCGCGCATCCGGCCCCGAGCTATGTAATTGCCTCTAATGGCTTTGTCGTATGCGCTAATAAGACAGCGCATAGTTTGCCTCTGATTGATTGCTTACCTTCCTCCCAGGCCTCCCGCGCTACTTTTGCACCCTGCACCTTTATCATCTTTATTTCGCTGCAACTTCCGAATGTTTCTCTGATCTCTGCGCCTGTTTAATTTTACAAAAGCACGTCTCGAGACGGCTCTCGAGAAGCTCTGGTGAATATGGAAAAGTTTGCCAGGCTGAAAGAGCGCGAGGGGCCTCGTGCGATGTACTTTCAAAGAGTTTGCCTTTGAAAAATGTTAAAAATACTTTGTCACATTCTTTGGTTAATTTTAAAATGAAATAAACTTTTTTTTTCTCGCGGCTTTGAAAAATACGTAAAGCGCGTTTGAAAGAGGATAAACTACGCTCTTGTTATAACGCATCATCAAAGGGCTGGCGGTTACTCCTGAATACTTGAAATTCCGGGGTAATAAAAAGTCGAAGGAACATTTTTCCGCGTTAATAATTTTTGAGAAACGAACGTTTTGTTTATTGTTGTTTTTAACTTGACATAAGAATGTCAATAATTAACGATCGAAATAATAGATATCAAATGAATTTTTGAGGATTCAATGAAGATTTATATATTTTTTAGTAAAAAAAATAATAAATTTAACATATTGCCTATGAAGATATCGGCTCTTTTACTTTTAAGACGTCACAATAAAACTACAATGATCTGCCAGTTCTTTTTCTTCCCTCAAAGATCTGCCCTTTTTTCCTCGACTTTCCTCCATCTCTCTTAGCCCGCGTATTCGCATAGGAAGCGCATCGACGTATTGGCTCTGCAAGAGACGTTTTTGACATAGTGGAGCTGCTTCGTTTCGCCTCAAGAAACTTCCTCCCGGCCTCCCCTCCTCCGCGTTTTCTCCACTTGCCCTGAGAAAAGAGAGGTAAAGACAGAAAAACGCGCCGGACTTCCTGCATATAAGTCGCTGGGCTCTCGCTCGTTGCACTTGTCCCTGCGCGTATGCGAATTTCCATTCGAAACTCGATCATATGCCTACGTTGAATCGATTTCGATTATCCGCACCAGATCCGTAGCATTTGACGGACACTCATAAATTATACAAATTTATTTAGGGTGGTGCGACTGAAATTAATATATTTTTCAATTTTTTCATTTTATGTACTGTCTTAGATTAGGTACCTTTTTATTTGTAGACCTACTCCTTTAAAAAAGCCACTGTGCGACTACATTTGTTTGATAATAATAAACAGAATTGGATATTGTTGAACTTAAAATGTTGGATGGCATTAGAGTTGAAGGGTAGCTGCAGGGGATTAAATGAATCCTTTGTAAAGTTTGGAACGGTTTAGCTAATAGAGTAAATCGAATGATCGCATGAGTGCATCGGGGTAATCAGTAGCCAGGCTCTGATGACGCCAAAGCTGTCTCTCTCTGTTTAGATACAGCGAATCGCGCGTCCATATATTACTGACGACAGAAACTTGAGGTTGTCGAATTGATGCAAAGGGCTCCCTGTTATCACGACGAGACAGCATAGTTACCGAAGCTTTAAACGTGATTTCGCTTGCGCAACTCTCCTCGCCTACAGACGATAGTTGATAAAAATTTGAATAACCACCGTCTGATTATCAGTGGTTTAAATTTTTCGTTCTCTTTTAGAATTTGCTGTAGATAATTGACTTTGCTCATCAAATAACTTATGAAATGTAACGTAAATTAAGCAGTTACAAAAATAATAGTCAACATTAATATATTATTTTAAATAACATACATTTCAGCTGTGCGACGTTTCCATCAATTAATTAAAGTTATTATCACACATTTTTTCATGAGATATTATTGATGTACCGCGGAGAACTTTATTTGACACGACTCTTCTCTATTGACTGTTATTAAAGCCTCGTGCAGTCCAGCAGCTTCCAGCAAAGTTGTCGCGTTTTCTTTTTCACCGTGACTGTATTGATTCAACAAACAAATCACAGCGTTTTACCTTGTTTTTTATCTGCCTAGAACTGTGTGTTTCTCTCTTTGTCTGCCCCCCCTACACTCTCTCCGTCTCTTCGGCAGTAGAACGTTAACAAAAGAAAAATCCATCACATAGAGGGCGCTCTAATGAATTTTTTTGCATTCTCCGACGCTTTTCCCTTATCTCACGACATCGTGTGACAAACGTCGGAGGCAGCAAGAGTGAGAGAGTTATCGTCGTAATATCGCCCTTCCTACCTTCCGGAAATAAACATCCGCCGCGGCGACCAAAGAATGGTCAGCAAAAACTTTCCCAAACGCATCGGAAAACATTTCCCCCCCGTTTTTTCCTCGCTCTCTCCCTCCCCGATTTTCCTTTATCTATTTCCCTTTCCCCGACCAAACTTTCATATCACGTTCAAGTTTTCTTTATAATCTTTTAGCAGCAACTGATGTAAAATCATGGCTTTCCCTCTCTTTCTCTTTCTCTTTCCTTGCATTATTCTATTATTTTTCGCCGCTGGGCTCTAATTTAAATGGTCGCCGTCTTTCAGGAATGGATTTTTACCTTATCCAAACAAGCCCCCCGAGCCGTAAGCCATAAATATACGTATGTTCGTTACGCGTAGCATGCTGATAGCTTTCCGGTGACGTCGCACGCGTTTATCGTTGACAGCAATGAATTAGCGTTTCTGTCTGCGCGAGACGTACGACTATAATTTCCCTATCGTTTTCGTAACCTGCCATCATTCAGTTGACTAAATCGATTAATGTCACCCAAGAGCCGAGTGTAATTCTCGCACCTTACCTTCTTGTATATACGAATGCATCACAACAAGGTTTATTTGTATAATTCACTTATACATATTGGACAGTTGCATATTTAGAACAATCGACGTAATGATTAATTCCAACGTAACATTCTGTTAAATTTTACATTTTAATTTATAGTATTATATTTTATCTGTTGATTTACCACCGATTTACCAAAAATAAATATTTAATATATGGATAGAAATTTTCATGAAATCTCGAGGCGCAGAAGGCAAAGAAAAACAAAGCAAATTCAAGTTTATATCCTTGCTAGAAAAAGATATTACAGTAGAGGTGCTAACAATCAATTTGACTCGTACTTAAACGACTTTAAGTGCAATCAAACAGGTGTGCGAGGCTTTTTGAGGAATTAGAAAGGCGGGATTTTTAATTGAGCATTTCCCAAAAAAAAATGAATTACTCTGTAAAATGATCCTTTACATTCAATTGATCTCTCATCGCAGATTACATAGTTACGATTTATAAGTCCAAAATATATACTTGCTTCCAATTGTATAGTTTTAAAATTTTTTAAAATATAACATTAATTAACTTTACACATTATATTTCAATTATCAACAACACAATTGTTATTGTTATTAAATGGTAAAGAGTCATTTAAACGTGTTTTTTTTATAAATATTAAATTTTTTGGAGCTGCTTAAGTAGATTTCTACCCTTCTGCAGAATCCTTGTAGGAAAGTGGCAGGTGTTTCTTAACAAGCGCTTTTGTGTATAATCTCTCGGATTGAAATCTTGGCTAAACATTTATAAATCATTTCTGCCTACAACTGCGTAGCCGATTCTTTATTATTAAGGTTAATTATATCTTTTGCTCTGATTGCGGAGTAGATGATTGAAGAAAACTTATTAACGTTACGGACTTTGTTGCTAAAGCCTTGCCGTCCGTGTATTTTCTACTTCATCGAGCACAGCACACATTCATATTTTCAATGCCTTTCTATAATATTTCGTATAGAGGAATTTTAAGCTAATTACAGGGTGCAGGTATAATTTCCACTGGAAACTTTTGTTTTCTTAAGAGTCTTGCTTGCGTTAACGAGGATAAACGGAATCAAGCACGCTCGGCTAATCAAGCGCTAGGCAATTCTGCAGGAGAAATCTGACCCGGAGCGACACGTTAAGTCACACAGTGAGATTGCGGTGTACTGAATAACAGACAGACGGTAGATATGTCGATATCATACCAGCCGCTAGCCTCGCTCTGTGTACGCGCAATACGGGCGTGAGGATTAAAACGACTATCACTTTGATGTATTATGGTAAATTGAAGCTTCGCTCCCGAGAGTTCAACGTTATTTTATAACTCGACGATTTAAAGTTTTGCTTTGCTCGTTCATTGAAAGCAACTGCTAACAAAATATTTCACGCTATATCTTTGTTTTTAGCGACAAAAACTTGTGTGAGTGCGTTTTTTATAAATAACGAGATTTATGTTGATTGCATCAATAGGTGCCTAAATTTTCCGACACTCGCCTTTGGCAAACCTCTTTTTCTTTTTCCATAAACACTGGGTTGTGATGCAAAGACAGCTCATATGGCATCGGGCGATGCTAGTTTCGTACATCCCATATTTTAATTGGTTCGTGTGACAGTTTTATTAATCCAGGAAAACGATAGAGGAGCAGAGATTTTATTGCACAGTCAGTACGAGTGTAAAGAGAGAGAAAGGGGGGGGGCAATAGAGATAGAGAGTTGGAATAAGAGAAGAAATATAGTAAGAGGAGGTATAGGAGGAAGGAGCGGAGGAAATAGGGAGCAATCGAAATTCCGACGTCGGCTTCAATTCCACCTTGCCACCATCTTACGCCTATATGTCCGCTCGGGCTTAAGCGCGGGAGGACTCTCGTCTACTAGCGCTAGGTTCTTGATGCCTGCAGGAAGCAAAGTGCAGAGGGCAACGACGACAGAGAGAGAGAGAGAGAGGGAGAAGGAAAATTCCGGCCCTCGGTATCGGGGCTTCGTCGAAGTCGGGCCTGGCGCTGTGTCCTCCTGCCTCTCCGCCTCGGCACTCTGGCAAAGCGAGCGCGAACGAGGTGATTTCGCGGGAATATAAATGTCTCCCTTCCGTTTCGGAAGGGGACTAGTGTAGGAGGAGATACTAGCGAAGAGAGCAGCCAAGAGGGAGAGAGAGGAGGAGGGGCCGGGGCTTGCGGGCTGGGGGAGCGAGCAGAGGCTTTGCCTTTTAATCTCGCAGCTTTTCCTCTTTTAATCTCGTGCTATCGATCCGTCCCGCCGTCCATCGACGTCGTTGCAATTTCTTCGTTCCCTCATCCATCCGCCCGCGCACACCCGACGACTCGCTCGTTTTTTCTCCAATTCTCCTTCCTCTCCCTCCTTACCCCCCCCCCCCCCCCCTCCCCCCCCCCCTTCCTCTCTCTCCCCCCCTTCCCCTCTCTCCCCCCCCTCCGCCCTTCTCCTCCTTCTCCTCTTCTGACGTTTTTTATATGGGCCGCACATCAGCTGAGAGAGCAGCTTCGCGCGCGCGCGCGCTATCTTTCTCGGCGTCGACAAAGACGACGACGACGACTACGTGATCGCCGCGATCGTTCAAACGTGCGTACGAGAGAGCAGCGGAACTGAGAATCCAGAAGTCCGATTGGAATTGAGATATCGTCTCCAAATTAAGATTACCCCGGCGTCTTCTTCTTCTTCACAATGTACCCCCCAGCCTCTCCGTCCCTTTCTTTTTTCTTCTTCGACTTTTACGCGCTACCTCCCATTGGTTTATCGGCTACGAAGATGAAATCTCGCGCAATTTTCCACTTGTATGGAAATGTATCATTTTTATTAGCTGATCACAAGTACGACCTACCGTTAAAATCAAGATTCTTGCGTTCTTTACAATGGCTTCACCCTTCCCCCACATATCAAATTAACCGATTCTATTTATAGTCTAAGTAATTATAATGATTAACGAGTTACTATCGATTAATTATTTTACCGATTATAAATCCCAATTGATTAGTTTTTAAAAATTTTATTTTTCGTAAGATTGGTAAATTTTATGTGCCTCGGTTACAAATTACAATTAATGCAATAAAAATATCACCTCTGTTAAATGGCAAATAGGATAAAAGATGATCATTTGAATCGACAAAATGTCTCTCGGTAATTAATTCATATGCGTGCATACATTTAAAATTGCTAAATTGTAGCTTGCAACGTAAAAATTTAAATATAAAATTGAAGGAATTTTAACAAGATGCAAAATTTAAAAATCAGAACTTGCGGATGTGTAAAAAAGGGCTGCAAGTTCGAATGCGATCTCTGGGAGACATTTAATGACAGGTGTAAGTTGTACGGGTTGTGACGCCTCTTCGAAATTTGATAACTCGAGAATTCTGCGAGTACCCGCAGTTGGAAGCTCTCCAAGTCACGAAATAGTCTTCCCTCCGTCCCTCCTCTTCCCCCTCTCCTTGTCCTAGCGCCTTTGCCCCTCGGGCCGTCATTCCCTTTATGCCGGGGCGCGCACGAGATGACGCTAATTCAATGAGGAGAGGGCGCGAATTCCATAATTCGAATGAGACAGAGAGGGCGGCAGCGGGGCTCTTGGCCGCCAGAACATTAGCTCTTCTTAACACGCCGGGAATAACGTAGAGCTTCTTGCTCGCGAGCTCGAAAAGCAGCGGAAGTACTGCCCCCCTTTCCGTATACAGTCAAACTCCAAGTATCAATTTCACTTAGGCGACCTCAAATTCTTAATTCTGTTTGCCGTTCGCGTCGAAGCTCCCTTGACGAGAGCTGTATTACGGAAACCGTATAGCGTTGCACTTTTTTCCATTGGATTATTTCGATCAATGCCTTCTTTTATTTCTTCTATTCTGAAAGACGCGCGGACGTGTTGGATAAGCCGAACACTGCTTTCATATACATAGATGGCACTTTTTGAGGTTCAATAAACACATTTCCGTTTATTTGCGTCTAGATTCGACCGGGCTATTCTGATTTTATGCATTTCGCAATGATACAAAAAAGAAAAAGCGCGGCGTTATCATATAGGGGGGGGGGGCGGGGCGGGCATGTAGGTATAGAGGGTAAAAAATGTAATCTCAAAATTTTCTTGGCTTAGTCAAGGCAATATCGTTACTTTCACGAGCAAAGGATAAAAATAATGCTCGTTTAACTCAGGAGGCAGCGAGGCAAAAAGGGAGAGGATTTTTATGCGAGCTACGAATGCCTCGAATCTCGCGCTCCAGCAATCTTGCAAATGGAAATTGTTTTACATGCGCGCGCGCTCTCTTTTTGCCTCTTTGTAGACATACACATATGCGGAGCGAAAGAAGAAGAGGGCCAGGGGAGGGGGAGAGAGCGCTATATATAGCTGCGTTGTTGCATCACGTATAAACGATAGCCTTTACTTTTTCGGAAAACTATCCGGCGCAGTAGTAGCGGCGGCGGCGGCGGCGACGGCGGCAGCAGTGGCAGTGCCAGTGACAAATTTGGCATGGGCCGCGCTGCAGTGGAGTAGTGTCGGCAGTCCAAGTCCTGGCCGAAATAAGATACAACGAGACCGAAACAAACGGCAAAAAGGGAAAGAGTGAAAAGTTACTTCCCTCGAACTTTCGGAGCGCCGCGCCGAAAACGCCACGGATAAGTGTCGCTCTGAAGGCCCGGGGAGTGGCGCTCCCGGTGGACGGGGAGGAGGGGCAGAGGAGGCAGTGCTCCGGTTGACTGAAAAAAGTTGCGCAAGAGAAGAGAGAGGGAGAGTCGAGGAAAAGCGGAAAAAGACGCGAAGACCAAGAGAAATGCACATAAATTATACAAATTTTGCACTGCACCGCCACCAAGCCAGACTCTCTCTCTCTCTCACCCTTACTCTCTTGCTCTCTACAACAATTTCTCATGGCGCTTTATTACGAATTATCGTGCTCATTTGAAGAAAAAATAGAAAAAGTTGCACTTCTCGAATTCATAAATATGAAAAATTATCTTCACTTTTAATCATTCTTTACGTCTGTTTTTTAATGATTTTTTTTATACGAATTTTCAAAATGACCATTTCGAAAGTTCCTTGGTTATTCTATTTCTAATTTATTACTATTTAATTCACATTCTAGTCTTAGTTTTTTAAGGTTTTGAAAAAATTTATTGTATTTTATTGTAACACTTTTTCAATTTTATAGCACACGATAAACTCTCAAGTTTTTTTTTATTCTTAAAAATGCATCACATTTTATAACATTAAAAAAAATTTCAAGATAATCGTTTTTGAATTGGAAAAAACTGATAAATATTTTGAAGCCTGATTTTGAAACATTTAAATTTGTACCCATTAAGGCACAACTATTAGCATTTAATTTTTTTTCAACTAGAACTTAACAATAATTGTATTAAATGCAGTGGAATAATTTTCAAAATCAACTTTTTCTGGATCTTTTTTGTTTACCAACTGTCTGCATCTTATACCACGTACTATCGATTTATGTACATGTATCAAACTGTTCCCCGTCGCTACTACATCCTGCATATTTTACGGTAATTTCTGTACATTATCACGATTTTATGATAAATCAATAATTTATCAGCAGACGTTGGCGTAGACAGCACTGTGAGGAGCAAAAATTTCTTTCAATGCTTCTTCTATTCATAAGTAACAAAATATTAAACTTTTATGTATAATAATAACTTTTTACCGAGTGAGTCGTATAGTACAGTTTTTTACGCTTCAATTTGAATACATTAAATATGGAGGATTTGAAAATTATACAAATTATTTTTTTAAAACTACATTGGTTAAAATGACCATACAATATTCGTTTTTATTGTGTCATTAATTAATTTATAAAATGAAATAATGTACATGTTCTACTTGGAAATCCACGAGTTGAATTAAAAATAAATATATATGAATATATTATTTTTACAGTTATCTTATTAAAATTTTACAATGAGTTATTATAATTCAAACACTTTTGGGGACGATTAAAGTAAAATTTTACGTTGTAAGCATTAATTCATGCTGTATGTGATATAATGAAAAAATTAATATTGTTTTATACAGCTACAGATGCTTCGTAGGCTCCCTTTTACACGAATGGCCGACAATAAACGCGGAGCTCGCGAGAAGAGTGTCTATCGGCAGGTCATCGCCGAATCTGCGCAGCCTAGTGTGTTTTTTTAAAAAACAAAAGCTGCCGCGCGTGGCTTGAACTGCGCGGCGGCGCTCTGGTGCGGCTTGCCGGATATGTACAAGCCGTATCTTTTGCGCGAGGGGACATTTTGACGCGCGAGCGAACAGTCAGCTGTCGCTGGCTCTCCATGCTCCAGCTACCATTCGCAGTTCGCCCTCCATCCTCCTAGCCTGTCCATCTGCCTCTCTGGCCCTTGTTTTCTTCCGATTAAGGCCGATCGATCGGCTATAGCCTACTGCTCGCTGATCTACAAGCCGCTGGAAAAACGGCCCTGGCAAATAAGACACGCACGGCCGAGCCTCAAGAGAATGTCAACACTGACAGCTCACTCCCTCCCTCTCTCGTTACACCCTCTTCCTCTTTCCCGCTACCCTTTACCATACACATCTCGACTTGGGATCTCGATATGTTTGTTTTCGTTTTTTCTTACTTTATTGGATGTATGTACCAACTGTTCTCTCAGCCAATGTCTTTTCTTCGTGTTTTCTCCTCTGCGTTTATGTCTAGTTCAAAGCCAAGGCCTTCTCGTCTTTATCCTGCTTGTTCATTTATCGCCAAGGACATTGCTTGTTCAGCTAATTGGATATGAGAAGAAAAATGGAAAATATCTATAAATTATTGAATTTCTAACGACAGACATAAATTATTATTGGGAAAGGCAATTTTTAAAAAAAGTTGTGAGCAAGTATAGTAGACATTATTAACTGAAAGAAAACAAAAAAATTCAATAAAATTTACAAGCTGTACTGTAGTTTCAAAATGATTAATCATTAAAAGTAATTTGAAGTGACGTTTGTTTCACGCAAAACATGGTTTCGATTTTTGTATAAATAAACTTGAGAAAAGTTGTAATGATCTTGAGGAAAATGATACTAGAATAATCTTAAACTTCGATTTGAACTAATTATCTCTTTAACTAGTGCATTTTCGCATAGTAGTATGTTTCTAAAATAAAATAATTCTTAGGGTAAGTTGGGGGAATATGCCTTAGTTAACTTTGACGGCAGGGATCTCAGAGATTTTTAGATATTTTAAAACAAAAAAAATATGAGTAGGTCATTAATTACATATATTTTAATAATCTTTAAGTCCAGTGTTGATATTTTACATATTTTTTTTTTCAAATAAAAAAAATATAAAGTACTTAAAATTTTCTTCGCAAAAAATCCGTTGGGTAATATGCCACCGAACATTTTATAGAGCTCTAAACTCTATGTAATCGAGTATGAGGTGTTTTTATAAATACAGGTGAATATATTACTACCGATTAACTGTTTAAACAGTTTTTGAATTTACATTATTTAAAAAAATAAGATATATTTATTCCAATTTTCTAAGAAATAGATGAAATTAAAATTTTCAAAATGGAATGTCTTCCTTAGGACATATCTTCCAACTATATTTTTGCTTTTACGTTTTTTCGAATCTATAATTATATATTCGTTGACTGGCATTTCACCCCAATGCTTCTTATAATAAAGATTAATGTCGTATTCAATAAAGTATGACTTTTTTAATTTTTTAAAAATCATGAAATTCCTTGTCTTGATAAAGACTATTTATGTAGGAGTTTACTTTTTCGATAAAAAATTCCGTTAAAAAATAAATAAATAAAAAAGAATTAAAAAAAACGCTAATTTATAAGTTGACTGAGTTACAGGCGTCAACAATATTGTTTAATAAGACATTCGAAAAAGTGGCATATTACCCAAGGTTGCGTATTCCTCCGACTTAGCCTACATTTATTATTGTAAAATTTTTCTGGTTAAATAAATACATTTCTGAATCGTTTACTAGCATCTGGTGTGACGCACTTTATAAGGCATAATTTTGATGAATGTTTGTACGTACACATAAGTACAGAGATTAAAAAAAAGATTATTATGCAGCTTACTTTGGAAATAAAACCGTGATTGTTACAATTAAGTTTTATCGTGAAAGATAAAGCTTCTTGAGGGCAAAATAAGTAAGTTTATTTTCTAAAACGAGTTTATCGCGGCAAAAGAGTTAGTGTACAATATGGCCGAGCATCAGTGATACGAGCTTCGTATATTTTTGCGAAGCCCGTCCTATCTAAATCGAGCTCGAATAAAGCATTTTATTCAATCCTTGGGGGTGGGGAGAGGTTGATCCAAAGTTGGTGGAAAAAAAATTATCATTACAATGTGCAAGTATGATAAAAAAGCGCGTATAATATTTACAAAGGATCATATCCTTAGGCAAAACGGCTTGGGATAAATGAGTATATATGTATATTCGACGGGGGTTACTTCTAGATTTCAATAGGTCGCGGGCCGGTGAGCTCACGCGTAGACAGAACCCACGCATCTCCCGATTCAGTCATTCAATGGCAAGCAGAGGCAGGGACGGAGGAGTGGGCGGTGTGGGGGATCAAGTCTTTTCAGGCCGGAGCTCCGGGTTCTCGATCGCTCGAGATCAATCGTAATACCCGCTTGGCCGTCTAAGAAACATGTCCCAGATATAGATATACGTACCCTCGTCCTCTCGGCGCGGATGATTGACGTCTCCTCCGCGAGGATCATGCGCACAATGAAATGGTATATATAATGGCCCTCTCTCTCTCTCTCTCTCTCTCTCTCTCTCTCTCTCTACTGCTCTTCCCTTGGTCCCTCCCTTCGTCTGGCCCTCTTGGCCTCGAAATGTATGAGAAGCGCAAATGGAAATAAAGACCGAGCAAAGGCTCTGACGAGAAGATCGAGAGCAAGACCGGGAGGATGGGAAGCCGGGGCGGCCGGGGATGAGTCTGGAAGCTCGCGAGAGCCCACCGAACGAGCTGGAGGAACGAGGGATATGGGGGTGAGAGAGAGGGAGGGAGGGAGTTAGGCAGCGTACACTCATGTTTATGTATGCATGAACTTCGAATTCATAGGAAAGTGGCAAGTTTTCGCAAATACGCTGAAAAGGGAGGAGGAGGGCCTGGGGTACTGCTCGAGCGTCTGAGTGGGGGGGGGGGAGTACGCGAGAGATCTATTATGCTCGGACCAATCAATTGATCCTAAGCTTCTTATCCTGGGCGCGATTGTGTGCTCGAGTCCTCCACCCCCGGCGGCAGCGTCGAGCAGCCCATACCGCAGATAAGCCATGCGTAATCGCGTGTATAAATATAGATATAGAGATATCGCTGTGTGTGTGTGGATAGTCGGCGACTTTGGTAGCGCTCGTGGCTGGCGGGGGCGACGCTTACCGCTCTCTCCCTCTCTCTCTCTCGGGAGAGGGAGATCGAGCCGCGCCCGCATTTCCATTTCGGCTGCTCTGCCTACTTCTATACGCTCGCCGAGACTTGCCGGCGCAGTAGTAGGCAGCCCTTCTCTATGCCGGTTGTACAGAAAATTACGCCCTCATGCTCTGCTCCTCTTCCCTCCGCTCGCGGAAAATCTCGCCTCGTGCTCGGCCTCCCGCTCACCGCCGCCTAACTAAACCGCCGTGTCGACCATCCCTTACTCCCTTCTCTCTTTCTTTCCTAGTACACACAGACCCACACGTCCGCGGGCTTTGTCGACGCGGCTAAACTTTTTTCCACGTTTACGTATATACGCGCGTTACACTCCGAACTTGCGCTATCTCGTGCTGCTGCTACTGCTGCTGCTGCTACTGGACGACGAGGTACTTTCGCCCCGGCGGCAGGAAATAACGTATGCGCTGACTGCGCAGAAATTAACTGGATTCGCCGAGGCTCTGATATCGTGATTTATGTACTTTTTCTTTTGTACTTGATGCTATATCCTCTCCCTTCTCCATATACACACACGCGCATACACACATACACCAGCGCACTACCACCCCCCCCCTCCTTCTTTCGCTCTGCCTCCTGTTATGTATATATGTATAAATCCCTCTTTTTCTCTCCCTTGACCTTCCCATTTACGCACGTGAAAGGAAAAAAATATTTACGCCGCGTCATATTTTACTGCTCGCCCGTTCAAGCTGTAGCTTTCTTGATTAATGCACTCTGAGCTTGCGCCTGCTTGATTTTTACTGAGCATTAAAAATATTTCAAACCTTCACTATGAAACGACGATTTATGTGCGCTCAAGTTGCAAATATTCGATACATGTTATTGTTTGTTATTATAACTATATAATTAAAAAAATTGACTAGATACGAAAATGATGAGCAATAAAAAAAAATTTATTTTGTCACAAATTGCCAATACTCACTACAACAGGCGTGATTGATTGATATCGTGTTTTTGTAAGTTTCAGCGTCGAGGCAACTTTTTACAACGAAAACACTTCACTACGTATTGTGCAGAGGTTAGTCGAAAAAAATTATTCGTGTTTGCCGACTACACAGTTTATTTTATCATGTTAAAATTGAAATAAATGAATTTCCAAGTAAATTTACGTTGTTGATACGTATTTGCAAAAAACTAGGTTAAAATGAAGTTAATATTTGTCTAACGATAAATTGTGAACCGGATTTTTGACAATATTGTATTTTAAAATACATCAACAACGACAACAACAATAATAGCAACAAAGCAATAACGTTGAAGAATTGTAAAAAATCGTTACTAAAGCAACAACCGTGAATTAGCGCGCAAGTCATGAATCATGATCGATGCGTTTTTGATGCGAGAGCCAAACATCAACAGCCGAGCTTGCAGGTTAAGGTGGAAGACGTTTTGTTGAAGCAAGTGCAAGGGTTGATGTAGCTCGGGTAAAAGAGTCCGGAGAATAGCAGTGGCTAGAAAGGAGGAATACGAGTGCCGGGTGAAGAAATGGGGTAAGCTGAATTAAAAGAGAGAGAGAGAGAGGACAGATACAAAGAAGCGAAGGGGATAAGGAGAAGCTGGTCCGCTGCCGCGGAGAGGTTATAAATCAGAAGAAAAACAAGAAGTAGAAGAAGAAGAAGAGGACGAAGAAGAAGAAGAAGTAGAGGAAGGCTCGGGAGGAGAGGTGGCCGAGGAGGGAGGAGCGGAATAAGAAAGCTGCGGAGGGGCCAAGGAGTCGCGGCCAAGGGCTGGCAAAGAAAAAGGCGTCAATAAAATGCAAGGCCGCGGCAGAGATAAAAGCCGAGATGAGCCCGAATCGCATCGCGAATACTTGGACGAGGAGTTTAGCGACGAGGCCGGCGAGGAGAAAAGTGAGATTTATGGAAAAAGTAGTAAAATCGTGCCCCCGAGAGGATCCTCACTCTCTCTCTCTCTCCCTTATTCTCTTTCTCTCTCTCTCCCTTGTTCGCGCGCTGGTGTGCGTGAGGGGGGGGGGGGGAGAGAGTTCATTTTCGCCGTGGAAGAGCGCGAGCACGCGGAAGCGGATTGGTAGGAGGGCGTAATTTTAAATTGAAATTTTTTTCGGTATTTCGCCCAGTAGCAACAGCAAGGGGCGTCGTGGTCCTACGCTTTTCTGCACGCGCCATGCTCTATTTTGAACAACTACCGGACGTGGCGCGATAATTTCTATCTCTCTCTTGCTCTCCCTTTCGCTCGCGCTTTGTGCTAAGCAACGCTGCTCGTATACTCGCTAACGCAAAATACTTTTAGTAGGGACGCTGTTATTTTAATACGCCACTGTCTCTCTGCGCGTCACAATTATTCCTGCTCTCTGAGCTTTCCCCCGTCCCCCCTCCCCCACCAGCAGCCCCGCTCGCTTTCTCCCTTTCTCTTGGCTATAATAAGTTTTTATACGCAGATTACGCGTGTTTAATCTTTTTTAAATCGTTTTAAATGCAACGCTCAAGTCGATGTCGCTTTTCCTCTTTTTCTTTTCCACGCGGTTCGTTATGAAAGCAACGCAGCTTAGTGCTGAAACATTTCGAAAGTGTTTTAACGTTAATAAGCAGTTTTAATAAGCGTTAACAATAATGAAAATTTTCCAAAAAATGACAAGTCTCTTTTAATCGTATTTCCTTTTTTGTTCTTCTGAAAATGAGAGCACAAAGGACAAATCTGTCATTGTTAGCAAGTGTGTAGACGCTGAAACCCCCAAAAATGGAGAAAAGAGTTGGTGAAAAAAGTACAAAATTTACCGAGTAATGGGGCTTCCCAGTTTAATCCATTCATCAATGAATAATAAAGACCGTAAGAGAAAAAAAACTAAAGATGTAAAAGGACAGGGAGGAATAGAAAATGAAAAAAAAGGAAAGAAAGAAAAGGGAGAGAGAGAGAGAGAGTCGAGTAACAATATATACGTCTGCTCGTCGAACACGGGAGACTAGCCATTGAGCGGGGCAAAAGAGAAATCGCGACTCCGCGGCAACAGCGGCGGTGGCGGCGGCGGCGGCAGTGCGCTTTCGCAGAGGGGATAAATGAAAGATCTGGATGAACTTTTAATTGCAGACGAGCAGGGCGACGAAAGCGGGATAGACACGTACACGGAGAAAGAACTCGACAAATTAGTGAGTTTCAATGTGCGGCTGTGGCTCACCTCTTTCCATTGTTCCGCAAGCTCCACCCACAGCCACCATCACTCCTCCACCTCCTGCTTTTCTCCCTCTCTGCTGACCAGTGGATCGCCCCGATTGTTCCGCCATTCAAATTCACGCTAAATAACATTTTTATTATTCAACCTTTTTTCACCCCCACACCCACACTCACCCCCTCCCTACCGTCCCATTTTCTACCTCTATATGCTTGTCTTTCTTTTCTTTTTTTTTTTTTTTTTATTTTTATTTGGTGTTTTTGTTTTATTGGCTGGCGGTTCCTGTTGCGGTCTCGGTTTCGCCGCCTCTCAAC
>JAPYYQ010003596.1:0-10503 GCA_030522585.1 Anagyrus pseudococci
AGATAAATGAAAATAACCTAACTTTTGTTTTTTTTCGATTTCTATGAAAAACTATTCTATCAATAAAAAAACTATTCATACCTCCAGGTGGAGGAAATTTGGAGGAATTAGGAGGAATTTGTTTCGTTAGGGTAAATACTTTTCTTTAGCAGCAATCGCAAAAAGAAAATTTTTTGTTGTGGGCTGGAAGGTTGTCGGTCGCTGCGCGTATGTTGTCTTTTTTTCCCCCCGGGCCGCGAGCTTATCGGCTGCTAATTTAACTGGGTCAGCAAGCCTCGCCGCTGCTTTTGCTTGCCCCTGACTCATCGTCATCGTAACGGCGATTAGCAGCTACTGGTGTTATTTAGTGAGACCGTGTCCATTGTGCGACGCAGCAGCAGCATCAGCAGCGCTGGCGGCTTAGTATAAGAGAGTGAACCGTCGCCGAGAGCGAAGCGGTTGTATGGATATGAGAGCCGGGCATGGCGAACGCGGGCCCGAGGCCCGCTGGCAACGCTGCTGAGCCCTGTCTACTCACCGGTCAGCAGGCTGGCGTCTGGTCGGGATGGGAGGGCCTCGGCGATCGGGAGATCGTGAGGGAGGCATCTGCCAAGGGCACCCACATCGCCCTTGCCTACAGGTTCCTCGAGCGCAGGCGGCACTGCTCCCACGAAGAGGCGAGGGCCTACTTTGCTAGCGAGGTCGAGATCTGGGTCAGTGGACTGCTCAAGAAGAAGCAGATACACAGGGCCTCTCATATTTTGAAAAATGTTGTGAGTATTGAGAATTGCAGCTTCGAGCTTGGGCAACAATCAACAAGTGCTTTTTTTCTGCTGCTTTTCAGGGGAAAGTGTCTGCTGAGTATATCAAAGCATTTTGCTTAAAGTGTAGAGAGCCAGCTTTAAGAGATTACCTGGCTGATCATGTAAAGTCTATATTGAGTGACGAGGAAAAAAAAGACTGGGAGCTTCTTAAGCTTGTTGCCAAGCATGAAGAAACACTGCAGTAAGTTATTTCTTTGTTTCTTTTTGTCTGTTGACTGGAGAATGTTATTTTAACAAGTAGAAACAATGTTTATTCGCAGACTTCAAAATGAACTGATTTCATCCAAGTGCCTTGAAGAGATTATCAATTTGCCGCAAAGTATTAAAGATGCAATTTATACAGAGCTCTATTTTTCTAATTATGATCCAGATATTGTTGTATATTTGAAAAATGATGTAGTTTGGAATTTTTTGTTAATAAATAATAGAATTGATCTGATAAAATTTTGGATTGATCTGACATTTAGTGATTCGGACAGCATTAATGAACTAAAGCATAAAGACAACATTCAACAATTGTTTAAAACTCTTAAAATATCAGATGAAATGATTGATGGAATAAAAACATCTAATGGAATGTATTACATTAAAAATTTGATTCTTAATCATTTGTCCAAGTAAGTCTCACATCTTATTTAGTTTTTTGCTCTATATTTTTGTCATTGTTTTGTAAATGTTATCTTTCTATTTGTAGATATGGTATATTTACAAAAGAGGAGGTACATGATTACAAATCAATATTGTCTAGATTTTTTGAAGAGCAGATAACTATCTCTGATTTTAAAACTATATTGGCCCAACAAACCTGTAATGTTGATGAGGAAATGTTTTTTTCAAAACTTGATACCATTGGGCTTTCTAGAAATTATATTGAGGATGATGAATCTGAAAGGATTGATTTAAAAAATAAAAAACTTTACAATGCTTTGAAAGATATGTGCAATGCCTCAAATGATTTTAAAGATTTTTTGGAACAAGGCATTGTTGAAACAATTTATTATTTATCAGATGAACGTATAGATTTTTTTAAAGAAAATCCAATCATATCTTTTATTTTAATATTTCTCTATTATTCTAAAAATTATCAGCTTTCCAGCAAAACAACCTTGAGTGAAATTCTGAATAATAATGAAGGTTTAAAAATGAAAACGCTGACCTTGCCAAGAGAAGCCCTAGATACTGTGATATTACGTTTACCATATTTAAAAACCGAAGTAAATCTCAAAACTTCGAAAACCGAAATTTCAATGTACCACCTCTTAGATGGTTACAAAAAATTTAATTCATCGTCGTTTTTTAAATGGAGATTCAAGAATGCCCCAATGCCAAATTTCCTAAGCGAAAATTTAGTAGAAAAATTTGGGCACAAGGAAAAGTTGACCTACCTCAATTATCTGAAAGAAGCTCGGCCGAACATGGCCGCGAGGATTCTTTTACATCAGGAAGAACAGTTAGCCATTGGTTTATCGTCAAAAGCGTAAGATTTTAATTTTTTTTAATATTTGCTAAAAACAATCAAACGTGTGCTTGTGTTAATAAATTGATTGGTTTTTCATTATTTTAGAAAATCTCAAGCTTCACTGTGTGCACACGTTTTCGCACTGCGCCATTTGGCACAAATCGAAATAGTTAGCGGATGCATTTCTTTTCTTGAAATTCTCGGAGTAAACTCTGAAAATTTACGACTCCACGTCACTATCGCACGACTCATTCGAAAAGAGTTAAACATTTCTATAGGTATACGAATTTGATTAAAACAAAATAATTAGTCGCTCTCTCTCTCTCTCTCTCTCTCTCTCTCTCTCTCTCTCTCTCTCTCTCTCTCTCTCGGCTGTGTAATCTAAACGACAACTTTACTTTTAGAAAATCTACTGGAATCCATCATCTACAATAATCAACAAGATTTAAAACTTGTGCTAAATTATTTGGAGCGCAGTTTCCATTCTCATTTGAACACCAAGACCATCGGCGATAAAACCGAGTTTTTTCAAGCGCTTCGCACGTGGGATTTGTTCGTGAGATTTACTAAAGCGCATAACGCATCACTACCAACGTCACTGTTGAAGTTCTTAGCGTCGCACGACGCTTGGTTTGAATTCGTGCTTGTTAATCACCTCTTTGCTTACCCCATCAGTCAGGTACTTTATACAACTCTGCTCTATAAAAAGTCGCCAATCGATCAGCTAACAAAATTTTCCGTTTCTCTCTCTCTCTCTCTCTCTCTCTCTCTCTCTCGCTCTCTCAAAAGATTATAGACTGCGCACAACACTTCAACAGCCCCAGCTTACGCGAGCATTTATTGCTCGCACTGCACAATCCGCAATCGTCGAATTTGAATTCGCCGAGCGAAGGTCAAGAGCCCAGAGTAGAACGGATCCAAGAAAAACATTCTCATCAGGTGTTAGATAACGAAATCGCAAGGAAACACAGCGTAAGTCTTTGCCTCACTTGTGTAAAGCCATCTCTACTCGTAACTTCAACTCGTTCTCTCATTCCAGGATTCCTCGCAATCGAGCCCACCAACTTCACCCAACGGCACAAACCTATCTCCAGTTACTAGTGCAGCCGCACCAGTCCACGACCTCTGGCTGATAATCCTCAACTGTCACCATAGCCAGGATCCACCGGGGGCACTGCTCAACGCCTCGCGCTCGCTCGACTGCCCGATCCTCACTGTACTCGCCACGTGTTACGAGGTGAACGGACTTGCTTCTACCGAAATACCAGTCTGGCGATAAGCCGTCGACAAGCTCTTATCTCCTTTCTTATTCTCTTGGACGCTTTTTCTTTTTCTGATTACGCCCTGTGCAGCCGTCTTCGATATCCTCTTACTGCTATTCGTGGCTGGTCATATCAACGGAGAGCTCTCGTTTTGTCAAACTTTATGAGGAATGCCTGGAGAGCCAGGTTTGGTCCGCCAGTACGGTACTCCAACTTTTTCACGGTATGGTCGCACGCGATAGCGTCGGCACGCTTTGTCGTGGACTGCAGATATTTTTGCCGGTATTTCATCGTTACCGTCACTTATCGGATATTATGACGTTGAAAAACATAATTTCAAGTTATATATAATGGTACAATGATTTTTACAGGATAATCCATTGAGACTCTTTTTTCAATTCCTTGAACAATGTTTGGACTACGGAAATTTTAAGGATTATCAATACTTGATTAAATTTATCGACGAATGTTCGGATTACAAGTGTAATGTGAGTATTTTTGTAATCTCTGCAATAATAAGAAATTTTATGTTCGGCACTGTTTTATGAAATTTGCTTATCTCGAGGCATTCAAATAAAAAGTGCTCATTTAATTTTAGAAACTAATTAACTGGGAATGCTATGACGCAACGTACTTGGAGAATGTTTGTTGGATCCAAACAATCGTTGTGAAGTGTATTATCGTGGCTCTCGGCAGTGCATTACAGAGCACGCGCGCACAAATCGAATTTCTCAAAACTTTGATAGAATGCGAGTTTCATAAAAAATTAATTGGTAATATACTTTGTCTTTTAAATCCGTTATATTCGTTTTTATTGTTCGTTTGTACATTTTAAATACTTGTTTAGTTGATGCGCCGAATTTTGAATCTTTACTTGAATACACGAAAATACTACTGGAGACAAGCGTCAGGTTGAATTTTTGCTGCTTCGATACGACTGAAAAAATTCACGAGTCCGAGGCGGAAATTGAAAAATGCGTTAACGAATTAATTGACTTAGAGGATTACGCCAACGCTTTGAGCTTGTCTAAAGCGGCCAATTTAAAGGCTTCGAAGATTGTACTTGCTCAAGTAAGTATCTATCGCACAATAATGCAAAACTCAAAAGCACAATCTTCATTCAAGTTTATACAAATAATCATTTTTATTCATAGTATCGCAGTGAATTCAAGCGACAAGCCGATAAAGATGGCGCCATTGGTTCGGAATATTGGAGACGCTGTGCAGCCAATTTTAAGAAATATGAGGTTTGTTACGAGAAGGCTGTGGAATTTTTCGTTGAGCATGCGGAAAAAATGAAACTGCACAAAGAAAGGTAAAAAATTACTTTTTGATTACCAAGCAACGATGTTTATCAATGATTTTCGTTTTGTGAATAGGTGTGAAGTTCTAAGGCTAGCTCTTGAAATTCTCGAAGAGAATTCGCGACATCGGCAAATGTGCGATACGGTAGAAATGGCTATGTGGAAATCTTGTTTATTGGCTGGTCCCGAAAATATTGAAATTGAAGCGCAATCGGGTGTCTTTAAAAATTTGAAAACTGAGCTACTGTCGAGCGTCAGCGGAATACAAGTTATTTGCTTGCTTACGGAGCCTGAGGAAAAGGCAGCCGTTGAAGTTCTGATTCAGCGCTTGTTAGACGTTGGTAGATTGGAAACTGCACTTCGTATTGGTGCTATTTTTAGTTATAGGAGCAGAGTAAGTAATGGTAGTTGCCAATGAAATAAAGAATTCGAGCTTTTTTTCAAGTGTTTTTTACACTTTTTTAGGAGTTGCAAGTGTTAATGCTGTGTTTGAGTCTAGCCGAGGGTGAAATTTCGCCTTATCAGTTGACCGCCCAACAAAGAGCTCTAGTGACCGAGCCGAACAGACCGAGACAGAGAAATAGCACTTTGCGAAGCATAGGCCTCCAGCGATTTCCTTCGTCGTCTTCGCGTAATCGCTCACTTTGTTCTATTAATCAATCTGTATTTTCCGTTTAATTAATATGGCGTTGTATTTCCAGTAAACTTATCGTCTCCGAACGGCAATTCGAGCAATGTTTCCGAAACGACAAGCGCTACACTCGTTGTCGAGCAGCAAGAACAATTAGACTGCCTATCATTGTTGACAAGTTTGGTAGAAACGCTAAATCACGGCGTTGATATTGGTATACGGATTCTGCTGTGCTATCGATTGGCTTCACAACTAGGAAAGCGATACCACGCGCTTGTTACTTTGAACAATCCAATGCAATTTCTTCAAGAAGTCGTCAGTGGTTCACATTACAGAAAGCTCGAATTGGCTCGTGACATTATAACCGCTTATCAGATCGAAAATCAAAGCATTGCTAATTTTTTGGCAGAGGAAATCGTAGCTCATATCACGCAAGTTATCGAGGGTGCATATCTTGAAAATTTATTTTAATTTAAAAATGGAACACATTTAATTGAGCTTGATTGATGTAATTATTGTTTTAGATGGTTTAAACGAACCAACAGCCGCATGGAACTACAATATGAATTTACAATCTGTAATAGAATTGTGTAAAGATACGTCCCTTTTAGGTTTAAGGCTCTTAGACATGGCACATAAACTGCTCGGTCATTCTAATGGAGAAAAAAGAAATCGTAATTATATATTTTTTCCTTTGTAGTATAATAGCAAGATTATTTATAAAATTTTTTATATTTTCTTTTTCTAGTTGTTACATTAAAAATTATCGTGGAACTTTTAATCAGATCTCACGATTGCTTTACTGCTTCATGTAATATGGAGGGCATTGCTTCAGTTTTAAGAAAATGCCAACAACTGGCGAATTCTTTACAAACCCTCAAACATTGGAGTTTATTAGTGAGATTGATCACTGGAGTTGGTAGATTTACCGAAATGAATTATGTATTTAAAATACTTAAAGAGCATGATCAATTTGAATTTTTGCTTGGCAGAGGACTAGACAAGGTAAATTAATAGACAGCCTAGGATCAAGGTAAAATTCATTCATGTTATCACATGACTTATTTTCTAATTATTATTGAAGGTACCAGGACTAAGGATGGCTTTATTAGACTTTCTTAAGCGAAACTGCCCAGAAAACAAGGATTTGTTTAACATTGTAGCGCTACACTTTCGTCTTTACTATGAAATTGCGTTGACGTGGGAAAATAAAGCAAAAGATGAAGTTAATGATCTAATAAACGAAGCAAAAAAGGAATGCGGCAGGAACGCATACAACCCGCATGTAGAAATTAAGTTTACGAGAAATGAAGCGACGGAAAAACGACTCCAACTAGCAATTACAAATCTGACACATGCAACTCAGTATTTTTTACAGGTAACCAATTATTTCTTACAAATGCATCTCACTAAATAATATATGTTTATAAAACAATTTTTTAATTTTCAGGATAACAAGTTGAATCTGGCGACTCGATGTTCCCATCAAGCCCAACTAATATCCTTACAAATATCCCTGCTAAACAGCGTTCAAATGAACCAGCACTTCCCGTGCGTTTTAAATCTAAGCAGCGATGAGGTGAATAAAGCGATCTGCCGGTATTTAAGTTTCTCGCAAGCGCTTATACTCGCACGTGCTTATGACCATCATGTGGATTGGGCGAGCGCAATTTACACACACTGTCTACTCAATGGCGAGGCTAGATACTTGCTTGATTTCGTCACAGCTAAGCGGCTGACAGCCTCAGTGGCAATCGACTGTGCACGGAGGTACCGGCTCGAACGCACTATCACGCCCGATATGGCTGACAATATGCGCGCTCTCATAGCAAAACTCAACGACAACGAGTGCAAGTACGTACTCGCCAGTCAGCTCGGCTTTCGCTCGATCGTCGAAGAGATGCTGGATGAGCCAGCCACCGGTTCCTACCTCAAGGACACGGTTTTCAGGCGAGGATATCTCGCTTCGGAGTTTATGGGATAATATTTTGCTGCGAAAGTGAGTTTTTCCAAGAGAAACAATTTTTTTTTTTTTTTAATAAACTGTAAGGCTGGCCTTTGTGTTTTTTTAAAGAGCATGCATATATACAATTCAGAAATTATGTTAATATTCGTTATTTTTTTTTAAACAGTTAATAAAATAATTTAAGACTAGAATTTGAATGATCTTTTATACTTGGGCGCATAATCATATTGAAGATAAATTTTACAAACTTCGAAAAAAAAATATTCAAATTATACTGTACATTTTAATTTTATTACAATAATGTAAAGTCTCTTGGTATCACCAAATCATAATAAGAATAATTCAAAACTCTTATGTAACGAATTCGTGTATTAATAACCAAGAGTTATACCTATATCATTCCGTGAATTAGAGGGGAAAAAAAAGAATTAGTCAATAGATTTTTAAACGTCGATAAAAATGAAATGAATCCAGTATTTTTCTTATATTCGTTTATTATACCAATAAAAGAAAATGTTAAGTTATTCTAAAGCAAAAGATTTATTAAACTATTTTTCAAACAGCAATGTCTATTCATTTGTGTAAAACCTTAATGCGAAAGATGAAGTCGTAGATACAAACAGTTCCACATTGATTGTACTTACAAGCTTACAACGTTTCCGAATGAAGGCCAGAGGACACGAATTTGCAGCATCATTTTTCACTGTCTACTATTATGCACATTTTCCGTTTTCTTTTCGTTCTTGTCTTTATTACCAAGTAACTTTGGTGCACAATAGCAAATGACGCATATAATGTGCATATCGATTAAAAATAAACATCGTTTTATCAGGCTCTGTAATTTAACGTGCAGAAGCCGACTGAGCAACTAAATTGATTTCTAAAAGCCATTGGTCGCGCACTGTTATAATTTACGACGTTTGTTTGAGATAGGAATTCGAGCGGCTTATACAGTAATTTTAGGATCGCGTCTCACAAATGTTTACGTGTACAGACGAGATACATATCATTTGTTTTAGACTTGAGACAAGAAAAAGGTAATGGCTGTAAGATTAGACGTTTCTCGTGATTAGATAATCCAAGCGCTGGCACTTTTCGTTTCATTTAAAATTTAGTTTCGCACTGCTGCTGACCACGGCAACACGTCGTCATTTACTTTTTTTAATTTTAGTTTCAACACCGATTGTTATGTTTAATCAAAGCAATTAATCGAAATAGATAGCAGGCCCCTTATCAGATCGGCAATTACGACTCGTTAAATAATATATATATATATATATATATATATATATAAGATTGATCTAGAGATTCAGCAACTCGTCGTTAAGTGTATTATTCTATTCGCGGAGTTATTCATTCAATCAATAACGATCATCTGAATTGCTGCTGATTTGTTTCAATTACTTTAACTTGGAAAATATTGAGCAAAGGTGTGTCCGAAGCAGCAGCAGTGCTGCTTTGAAAAAAAATATATAGATAATAAAAAAATATAAAATTTGTCGAGCAGCCGGCTTATCTGGGTTCACCGATGAATTTCTGTTGGAATTTCAACATTTCAAGAGCTGTCAGAGCTTGATGCTGGTGATTATTCTTGACTTTCTTCTTCTGTTGTTGCTCTCCCATTCTAAGGTAAATTATTTTATCGTTTATTATACATCGAATAATTACTAGTTTTTATATTATATACAAACAATAACTATTAGGAAAGTTCAAGCTAGAAAAAAGAAAAGAAAAGTTGTTTCTTTCAAGAGAAAAAGAAAAAGAGCCGCTCCGAAAAGACAGGTTGTGGTAATGACCGGTTTCGTGGAGGTCGGCCTTACGGGGCTTTTTTATTGCTCGCCGCCTATAATGTAGCGAGCGACTCGGCAACTTTAGTCGCTCGTCGGACGCGACGCTGCGCGCAACTTAAGCACTCCGAATCAAGCCCCGGGCGAGCTCGCCTGCTTACATTATTGCTTCGATGCACATACGCCTCTTTTCCAGTTGTATTAATGTCAAAATCGTGGCTCTCGCAATTGTCTACCTTTCGTTCGACCGAGTGTCGTAAGTATACCCGACTGTACTTTTGAAATATTTTTTTCATTTCTTTAGAATTTTCCTCTGTTTCATTATCGGCTGTTTTATTTTTCACTTCGTTATTATACATGTATGTGTGTATGTGTGTGTATGTGTGTGTGCGCGCGCGCGCGCGCGCGCGTGTGTGTGTGTGTGTGTGTGTGTGTATGCAAATGACGATAATGCATAGGTGTGACGTTGAAATTTTTTTATCCCGGAACATTAAAGTGTCGTTTTTTTGTTATATATGAATAATCATTCTATGGATGAAAAAAAAAAAACGTGATGCTGGCCAATTTGTCCATTATCTAAAATTAGCCTGCACTATATATGCATTGAATTAAACGCTTGGCAAAAGTTCAGTATTTGTATAGATGCGTTGAAAGTTGAGTTTACAAATTGAATTTATAGAATCTAAAGAAAAGAATGAGTATCGATGAAGAAAAGAAAAAGCACGTGGGGGAGTTATATTGCGAAAGCCACGTGGAGCTTTCCCACGCGAATCGCCTATCGTGTCTGCCGCAGAGAAAACAAAATGAACAATATAACGAGCGATTAACATTCGCTCGTTATAGATGTACTCTGGTGCTTGTGCGGCTTAAAAGAAGACGCTGGAGCTCTCATGGGTCTCTGACAACGACAAGTACAGCGCAGGGAGAGAGGGGAAGAAAAGAAAACGCCGATCGATAAGTGGGAAACGCGTGGCTGTAACGGCAAGTGCATCCCCCCCCCCCCAGCCCTGACCGGCTGCCAATCCGTGAGTGGGACAAGGACGGAACTGACCGATGATATCCAGTAGCGGTGGAAGAGAAGGGTGTTCTAGCAGAAGACGCCCGCCGCGGCTTTAACCTAAATAAAACACAAAAGACGCTAGCAGACGTACTTGTATTCATCGACTGCAGCGGCGCGCTTGGAAAATTATTGGGAGGGGGCAGTGATGGCCGAGCGGTTAGAGTAACCCTCGCATACATTGCTGCCCTAGGAGTCGTGGGTTCGATTCCCGTCAGAATCATCGAAGATTTT
>JAPYYQ010003597.1:0-11395 GCA_030522585.1 Anagyrus pseudococci
CTTATATTAATTATCTTCCTTCACCAAAATCTTATTAGCATCTGTCTTGCTGTATTAAACTGCTTACATGACTCATGCTTAATCGTAGCGTGCAGCCTTTAATATAATATAAATATTAAATAAAAATAAATATTCTTTTTCCTCGAAAAAAAACTTTCAATTGCACGTACTCTCATGATGAAGTGCCGCAATCATTAATAAACTCCCACATAACTGCCTTGCCCTTGACTTTTCGTTCATCGAAAACAGATCGATCTGCTTCCATTTATATATATACAAACCTTCGCGCTCCATTATCCATGTGTACCAGATAATATCGGAGCGTCGTCTGCTCCGGAGCAAAGTGTGCGCGCGATGTGGTAGGAGGGGGAGAGGAGCACCAGCAATACACCACTATATAGAACCGTCAGGTGCGCAGGTATGCGTGGGAATGCGGAGCTCGATTTCTGCGGCGGTGGGAGTCGCGTCAGCCTCTGTAAATAGAGTGTATTCCAAAGAGAGGGAAGACAGAAGTGAGACATCCAAGTGCTCGAGAGCCGTCGCCAGTCTCCGTCCATCTTACACTCCTGTGTTGCGAGAGCCGACACCCGGTTCTTCTCCACCCCAGTAGCACACACTCCAGTGTGTAAACTTCGAGCTGGTCTTGAAGCGAGTCCCCCGCACTGGACATGGCTTCCGCACCGATCCTCAACCCCGTGAGTATAGCGAACTGCGTCGTCATATACAGCTGGAGAGAGCGGCTGCTCCAGGTTCAAGAGCGCGATCCCCCCTTTTACGACTCTATCGCCATACCTTTTCATCGTCCAGGAGCTGCCGTTCGTCGGGGAGGTCGAGGGCGGCCTGTTCCCCGGTAAAATGGTGAAGGTTCAAGGCCGAGTGCCGGCCGAGGCCTCGCGCTTCGCCATCAACTACCAGCTCGGGCCGGGCCTGAACCCGCGCGACGACATCGCCATCCACGTATCGCCCCGGCTGCGCGAGGGCTTCATCACCCGCAACCACATCGAGTCGATGAGCTGGGGCCCCGAGGAGAACGACGGGCCCATGTGGATCCAGCCTGGAGCGGCTTTCGAAATAATTCTCCTTTGCGAGCACCAGGGCTACAAGCTCGCAATCAACGGCCGGCACTTTGCCGACTTTGCCCACAGGCTGCCCTTCCAGCGCGTCACCCATCTTACTATCGATGGCGAGGTCGAGGTCAGCTCGATATTCTTCGAGACGATCCCGCTACCCGGCGCCGTACCACCGCCCGACGTACCGCCCGTCGACGTCGGCCCGCCTCGTGAGTTTTCTTATCGTATTCGCATTTTATAAACTCCAACTGCGTGTTGTTGTCGTTTGGCGTGACATTTTACTGTTCGACCTTGAAGCAAGTGTGTTATTGCCTATTACAGAATTCACCGCGTTTAGGAAATATTGGAAGAAATTTGAAAATTTTAATAATGACTTTGATTTTAGCACCTGGCGGACTGTATCCGACGTTAAATCCACAAGATAAGTATGGGCCGCCACCGGGTGTTGGAGGATATGGAGGTCCACCGAGTGCTCCACCTTATGGTTACCAGCCTCAAGCGCAAAAGTCCGAAGAGGAGGACGTTTTTGGTAGCACCTTGGACAAAGTTGGCATGGCTGTTGGAGGACTTGTGGCTGCTGGTGGGGTTGCTGCTGCAATGCATGCATATAACGTAAGCCTTCAGTTGCTTTCTTTTATGTGTTGATTTGTTTCAATATTGTTATTGTTATAAATTGTGCAACTGTTGCATTACAGAAAAGTAAACATAAGAATGCCGATGAAGTGGAGCATGAAAAATCAGAGGCTAAGGATAGTGAAAGCGGACTTGGTGGATTAGGAGCTTTAGGTGCAGCACTGGCCAGTAGTTTAGCATCAAATGCTTTGCAGGGTGATAGAAATGCCCATGCACAACAGGGCTATCCTGCCCAAGAAGGAGGAATGCTGGGATCTATCTTGGGAGCTCTAGGTAATTCAAAAGTTTTTTCAATTTACATTGTTTAAAATTATCATTACAATAAGTAATACTTAATGATATCATTCAGTGGAATGTGAGATGACCATGAAGGTCAAAGTCTTATAGATGTGTCATTGCAGATTGTATCATTACAATCACTGCCAATTGAGAACGTTACATAAAACGTAAATGTTTAAGCTTGCATCTTATTTGAAAAAAAAAATTAAAAAGAAAATTGTTACAAGAATTTTTTTAACAAAAGTCCTGTATAAATATTTAATAACTACTTTACAGTTCAATTAAAGTTAGTTATTACATGGTCTTAATTAAAATAATATTGATATTTTCAGGAGGTGGGGGTGGTGGTGGTGGTGGTTCACATCCTCCAGCAGATCCTCTAGGTGGAGCATTAGGTTCCATTCTTGGGGGACTAAGCCATGGAGGTGGTGGCTCACAACCACACCAACAACCTTCAGCTGATCCATTGGGTGGATTAGGCTCCATTCTTGGTGGAGTTCTTGGAGGTGGCTCCAACCATCAGCCACAATATCAACCTTCAGGCGGTTACGGCAACTATCCGCAAAATCAAAGTTCACAAGGAAATGGAGGCGGTGGCAATGATTTACTTAGTGGATTGGGCGGTGCTCTTTTCAAATCTGCTATGGATGGTTTGTCAAAACATGTAAGTCAAAAAGTGGAAAAAAAATTACGCAAAGTTACTCTAGCACAAAAAGCACAAAAAAAAGTAGTATAGTCTGGCACTCTTGTGATTTAGTTAGTTTGTCACGTATCACTGTCCTGTTTCTATTTACGGACTGTCTTTCATTTTACGTATTAATGCGAACGTTGGTTGTGAATTATTATAGACAGCATGCTAGTCGCAAATTCAATATTTATTTATTTCGAATTTTTGTTAATTTTTTTATAATTTCTAAAGAATAATAAATTTTAAGATGGCTTTGTAAAATCTAATGTTGTAAAAGTAGACATTTTATTTTTCTATTGTATGCTTTTAGTTGACCAACAATATTTTTAGACATCTTTTTTATCTTCCTGTATATTTATGACTGTACCATTATTTTAAGATAATTTATTTTAATTTAGGATAATAAGTAGAGACTATTTCCGTCTCCTGTAAAAGCAATTATTGAAAATATTCAGTCAACACATGTCAGATACAATTTCAGGTATAAATTATAAATTATATCTGGATTACAGTATAATTAACAATGATTTTTTATAACAATTGATAATTAATATCTCTTCTATTGCAAAAAAGCTTTGTGTGCTTGTTTTGACTCTTCTTTTTGTTCCTTTATATTTAAAATTTGTTTTAAAGATAAAACAAAATATTGATGTTTACCTTGCTTTCTACATTTTAAGCTTGGTTCTTATATTTTATTTCCTGTTTTATTTGAGAAGCTTAAATATTTTTTTTTTTTTTTTAATGTATGTCTAATAGTTTTAAACTGTTTATTTTCAATAAATGCCTTCTAAATACCTTCTGTGATTAATATATTTTTTACTTATTATTAAATAAAATCTATGATGCTTGAAAATTAACACTTTAACCTTTATTAATCGATAAAATTCGACAATCATTTAACGCTATTCCTTTCGTACAATGCTCTTTTAAAATATTTTATGCCCTCATATAAATACATTACCGTCGACATATACGCAACAGGTATATTTACGTAAAAAGTGTATTCTTTAAGTGCAATCCAATTCTCAAAACTTTTTTAATATTTTATAACGCTTAAGGGTAAAATGATATTTATCACTCCGAACGGCACAAGCACGAGCAAAATCTGTTATAGAATTTTATCAATGCCCTCGAGTACGCTAACGCTCAAAGCTTTCCTATCTTCGCTTAATCTCCCAGCAGCTCATTAATAAAACAAAAATAAACGTACCTTTAGCCAAAAGAAAAATTATCATTTGGGATTATCCTACAGTCTAATCGCTCGCACCACACCGAGCCAAGCTACGAGGGTGGCGGTGGCCATTACTCGGCCCCAGCACCGGCCCCACCAAGTTACAACGAGTCTCCAAGAGACCCACCAAGTCCGCCCGGCTCTGGCAAACCCAAGCTCACCGCAGCCGAAATATCCAAGGGTCTTGGCCTCGGCGACGACGAGGATTAAGTCTGCGAATTAAAAAGCAAACTCCTAGCCTTGAGAGTACTTTTAATCGATATAGGTTTACGCTTGACGCGTACATATATACATTATATGAATTTTATTATCTTACCGCTCTCTTCCGTGTGCGTGATAAAAATTGCAAAATTTTCATAGCAATGTGTGCGTGCGAACGCGTGCCTGTGGATAATACGTAAGCCTGAGATTAAAGAAATGTATTTTCTTTTTTTTTCTCGTTTTTTCACTGCGCTTTTACAATTTTGCAACGATATTTCGGTGGCCTTTTTAGATAACTTTAAAGATCGACGTAAAGTTTGAATAAAAACGGTCTATTTTGTTATACGTGTTATTGAAAATGTTGAGTCTACTTGTTATTACAAACGTTAAGTATTTTCACTAAAAGTGTAGTGTCTTACTGGCGATTGAAGAATTATAAAGGATAAATATATAATGAATCTCAAAATATTTATAGAGTTTTATGAAAGGACAGATCTAACTATTTTTAATATTACTATATATAGGGTACTAACTATAACAATAACATATTATAATTTCGATATTTATTATAAAATTGTATTATTTTTACGTTATTATTTTATTTTGGATGTTATACACCGTACGCGAAAGATTTATTTAAATATTTATTTATTAATTTGTAACTCGAAAAATTTTTCTTTGCGTAATACTAAATTATTTTTGAAAACGTTAATTTTAAGAATACAAAAAGCAAAGTAAAAAATTTAAACTACAAATTCTCCGTAATATCTCGCGCATTGGTTTATCTATACTCAAGAATGCGCTTCCAGTCGCTAAACATGACTCCACGAAACAAAATTTAACAAAGCACGTTGTATTGTTATTCGAGCGTGCCTGAATTCTTGCTCGTTAAAAATTTGGCTTTTACTCTAAGATGCACTTTACGATAACGGCTGTACTATCGCTAAATATAAATGCAAAAACAGTGCTTTCAATGTAACTTCTTACCAAAATGTATGTTTAACAAAAAAAAAAAAAAAATTTCAATTTAAAACTAATTGATTTCTATGATTGAAATGATTTATGAAATTTTTATTTATTTTATATGGTTGCAGAGTTATTTAAAAAATTTTGCAAAAATTAAATTTACTTTTGTTACTGTCAAATGTTAATTTACGACTGAAAATGAAAATAAACTATTCTTTTTCCATGGTATATGTTCGAATCAACCTTTATAAACATTTTATACAATAAGATTTTGTAAAACATCAGCTTTGGCAACACAAATAAAAATAATGTATGCAAAAAGTCTGTGTTAAACTTTTTAAACGATTATTTTACCCTGCCTTTTTACAAAATATTTTACAAAATATAATTTTAAATATTTTATTGTAATAATTTTTAATGAAAATTAAATATTATTATAATGTAAAATTGTTCTTTTCTCTTTTATTTAAAAAGAGCTCAAGTCTAAAGCGCTGACGAAAATCTTGTGCGAGTTGAATATCTATGTCATCCATTTAGTTCGTGTCATAAACCGTGCAGGTATAAACAGAAGAAAGACAATACGTTGACGTAAAGTTTGGAAGGTTATCAGTTTACAGTGAAAATTGTTAAACTCTTATACTTCCTCCCAACACTTTCATATAAGCTAAGGTGATTTATTTTCAATAATAAATACTTTTTGTGAATATCGAATTTGTATTGAAGTATTTTTTGAAATACTATTAATTAATGTACGTCGAAAGAAAAATTCTGTTACGGTATTTTGGCGGTAATCGACTAATGAGATAATGTTTGATAATATTGCCAAAAAATGGGCATTTTTTAAATCTGTATTGACAGAATTTCAATAACATAGAAAATTAGTTTGGTCCATTACCTTAATTCAGTCAGAAAAATTAAAATAAACTGTTTTGAGGTTATACTGCTAGAAACTTAGTGTAGGGCAAGAGTATAAATAACCAGTACTAAAAAATATGATATACTATTAAAATAAAAATATGGTAGTACTTGTACAATAGTATCATTATATTATAACTTTAGATGCCTAGTGTCAAAGACGAGTCTGAATTAGAAGGAGACGAGATGTCGCATATTAGCAATGACACCAATACATCTTCATCTTCAGAAAGTAGTGAAGAACATACCGATAGCGATGATTCTTCTGAAATGGATGAAGATGAATGTGAACGAAGAAAAAGTGAATGCTTGTTAAATTTAATAGATATTGAAGAACAGTTTCGGCATTTAAAAGAAAGGCAAGTATACTTTTTAATTAACTATTCGATTTGTTTGTTTGTCACAACAATTGTAACGAATGATTTTTAATTTATTATTCTCAATATATTTACAATTGAAATTTTATAAATAACTTATATTTCTTAATTTTAGGATATTTTCTGAAAAAATGACACAAGTTGATAAAAGTATAGATGAAATTAACAAAGAAGTGTGCCATGAGTATTTAAAACATGTTGATCGTTTGAAAGAGATTATGAGAACTAAAGAACAAGTTGCTGAAGTCTTAAAGAAATTCCGACTACAAAATATAAGTAATCTTTTTTTATCTGAAGAACAAGCAGCAGCGCAAAATTTAGAAAGTGAAAAAGGACTTTTATATGATGAAATAAATGGAGATCTGCAGGAAAAAATTCGTAAATTAGAAGAAGATAGAAATAGTAGTAATATACATGATGATATGTGGTCATACAATAATGGCCGTAAAAGAAAAAATCGGTCTCAAAGAAGGAAAGCTGTTGCAGTAAATGGACCATACATTGTTTACATGTTGAAAGAAACTGAAATAATGGAAGATTGGTCGTTAATAAAGAAAAGTCTGACAACATTTAAGCCAGAGATATTATGAAAGGATTTATTTATCTCTAAAAGTCTGATAAAAATTTGAGATAAATTCATAAACAAGATGAATTGTTTAACTAATTATAAAGCGTTTAAAATAATTAAATGGTTTATTAACTGTTACACTGTAACGTTTTTATTTGGCTAATGAACTGAAATACTTACCAAGATGCCATTTGTTTTTTATGAACAATCATGTCTATTATTAAATTCAATTGTAATTATTGGGAGAATATGAAATCTAGAAGATCACATCATATACATAGGATTTGAAAAAAAGATATTCATCAACACAGTTGCATTGATAAATCATTGTAATAGTCAATTTTTTATGTATTTTCTATATTTATAAGTGTAAATTTTTTGATCAAATATGTATATAGTTGATGTACATATAGAATTATATAATACAAATAGGAACTAAACAATTATTTCTTGTAATTAGAATTAAGTATTATTTAAAACCATAGTTTGTATAAGTTTTGAAAAAGAAATTATAATTATTAAGTGAAATCTACAGTAGTAAGGTTTTCTATTTTTAATAAATTTATATGTACCGATGCTCTGCAACTAGAATAAAAAAATTTTTAGAAAAATGTAGGCACATTTAAATATAGCAAAACAATATGTAAAATATTGTACAAATACAAAAAAAAATAAAAAATAAAACTTAACAATAAAAAAATGAGTACACTTAGACTGTGTTATTCATCATTTATTATTTAAATTTTAAAAAATTACATAATACATATACGTGAGTACATCAATTACAATCCTGTAAAGGTTTATTTACTCATTTGCAGATCTAGTGACTTACCTAATAATGTAAAAATGAAAACTATAAAACTAATATTTTATCTATTACACAGCTAGCATGATATTTATAAATTAGGACTAGGATTCTTATAAATATCTGCCAAGCTCAGTCAGATCGTATTAAATACTTTCCAATTCTTCAATTGTATCACTGGTACTTTCTTGATTAGCCTGACAACAAAAAATAATCACGATTAATTTTGCAATTTTTCGATTCAATTGTTTTAATGCTCAAAATCATACTTCGTCCGTTAAAACCTGTAAGTCTTCTTTTCTCAAGCGTTTGAAAAATCCTAGTTTGTAGAGCATTAAACTTATTATAACTAATAGAACTACGCCTAGTAATACTGAAATAACGAAAATCCATATCGATACTCGTATGGGACTGTGACGAATTATAAAATTTGTTGAAATTTGCTTAAAATTCGACTGCTTAACTCCGGTCACATTTGGTGAAGTGATTATCACAAATGCTTCGCTGACAAAAACCAAATCGTTTCTATTGATCTCTGAAACTTTAAAAACACATACATTTGTTAAAACCTATTCGAAATTTTTCCCGACTATTATTTTGTACATGTACTAACTTGTATTATTCGAAATTTCAAGGTCTATCGTCGCAATGAGTTTAACCACCGATGTTGTTTCATCAAAGGGCCCAACGTTGCAATGAATCATTAGACAAGTTACATTTACATTCGTACAATTGACGTAAAACGCCGATTCTCTCGAAGATGCTAAATGTAAGTAGTTAGTTTCGAAAGTGTAGTTATTGTCCACTCTAGCCACTGTCGTTGCATTTAAAGTTTCATTATCGCATTTAAAAGGCTGTCCGTTTATGGAGCCTCGCACGGGATTTATTCTGGCGATTCTTACATCTTTGTAAAACATTGGTACTTTGACGTTGAGAACTGCTTCTTCAACCGTTGTAACCCCGACTTTTTGAAGTTCGTAAATATGATGGAACGTAAATGTTTTGGAATTCGTCTCGTTAACTTCACTCTCCAAATACGTGTAATAATTTTCTTCAGATTTTCTAGCAAGAAATTTTAATTTTTCAAAATTTAAAGTATTACCATTCATCTGTATATTATTATAATACTTACCCGACAATGGCAAGATCGGCGTCAATGTCATAATAAATTCTCAACGAGTCATTATTATTAAGAAAGCTCTCGTCTTCGCTGTGCGTCGTAACTATCGCATGGATCGCTTGAAAATCATGTTTGTACTCGACGGCATCCATATCTAATTCAATAACGACTGTACTCTGGAATAAGTTCAACTAGATTATCTAGCGTATTGATCCAGAGTAACTAACAAATTTTGAAACTTACGTTAACCCTTAACGGATTTCCGATATCACAGACTATTTCTAGAGTATCATTCGCTTGACTTTGCTTATTACATTCCACTGGTACTCGAGCCGGAGTTATAGGCTCCGGAATGGAGATTCGAGCTTGAGCTCTGTAGGCGGGCTCTCCAATATTCCTTACAAACACCGTTAAATTTACGTTAGTTTTTGATCCAATAATGTAACGACCACTAGGCTGTAAATTAGTGGTGATGTTGATTTCTAAATTCGAGGCGCAAACGTTGTCGGAACCACAGTCCAGGGCAAAATGAACTTTGAGATCGTCGGTGCTTTTGGAAGATGGATCGATCACGGGACAGTTAGGGCAAGATGAACTTTCGTCACTTTCCAATTGACCAGAGATATTGATTGGGTCCACTACGTTTTGCATGTTCTCCTGAAAATTTAATTAAACCGATATAAGTATAAGCTTTTAATTTATATTATCGTAGACGATTTTTTTAAACAACTACTCACTTTCAAATGTACTGTCAGAAAATTAAACCGGTTTCTAAATTTATCTAGCTTCATGTGAATCGTGTTATTATGCACAACATCGTCAATGGCAAAATAAATCTTTGAAATTCTATGTTGGAACTCGTCCAGCTTTAATGTTATCTTGACTTCTACAAAATTCAATTGTAACATTAGACCTAATAATTTAAAAAAAAATTATCACTGAAATAAAAGATACCAACTAAAATCGGGTGGTGCATGAGTGCCATTGTAGCCGGCGAGCACATTAACTTTGAATTTGGTGGAATTCGCAGTCAACATGAAGCCAACCGTTTTCGAGAGCTTAAGCCAAACGCGAACGGTACTGCGACTGGGCAAGAAAACTGCATGTCCGGATAGATAAGCTCCAACGGCAATATCCGGATGTCCATTGCCATCAACGTCTCGTGAAGGCTCGGTAATCGCTGCCCCGAAGCCCCTGAGACCGGCAGTGAAATCGTCAGAGCTAATACGCTGGCTCGGCTTCGGGATGATACCATTTGGCCCACCTCTGTACACGTACACCGCGCCCCGCTCGTTGTCCTCGTAGGGAGCCCCGATCGCTATGTCCTTGTAGCCGTCCTGATCGAGATCGCCGAGACAAGCGATGGCACTGCCGAATCGCCCTGAGATTTGTTCTCCGTCGAGTACCTGGGTTCTCCAATGTGACTGCAAGATCAATTAAAAAAAAATATTTAACCGATCCCGATGTATATATAATAATTCCATAACAGCTTTGCATTCGTACCTGACCAGTGAACGAGTAGACGTAAACGCGTCCTTCGTCGCTTTCGCGCGACCATAATGGCGCACCGACGATCAGCTCGTCCCTCCCGTCGGCATTGACGTCGCAGCTGGTGAGACTAGCTCCAAAGTAATCGCCGTACTGCTCGCTTGAGCCCCGATCTCGCTGGAAAGGAAAAAACAACGACCTTACCCAGTGCGTCGGCGCTACGGGGCGCCCCGGCAGCGTACAGCCTCTCCTCCATCTCTTGGAAGCGGCCGGACGTTATGGAGTAACCTGCGCTTCCAATATAAAATGGTTACTATAAGATCCGCCGATTTTTCAATCGAATGACGATAGCTCTCACCAAAGTAGTCACTGTATTCAAATCGCGAGTCACCGAGAATCTTCGGCAGCAGGGCATTGAAGGAGTTGCGTCGCTGCTCGTCTTCATCGAGAAGCATAGCCGATCCGGTCCAGTGGAAAAATCCAGGTGCCCCGAGTAGCACCCGATGGTTGTCGGGATCGATATGCGCGGAGAATCCCGCTTGGCCCATGCCGTTGTAGTAGAGATTAACCGGTCCGCTTGAACTACCGACCGTCACGATCTGCTCGTCCTCATCAATGAGCGGGAAATACCGATTGGCGCTATGATCGTTATCGAACACCCTCGAGTCGTTTGCTACTACAGAATAGCACATGCCGTTCATGAATAGCTGCTCGTTGAACCTCAGGTAGTGTTTCTTCCATCTCGGCGCGCAAACCTGCGATATCACAGTTATCGTCATTAATCGTCGAGCTTCGCGATCGGTTGAATCGTTTAAACAATTACCGCGATCCGGGGCGTCGGTGAGTCCTCGATGCTTATGGTGGCCCCGAGCCAAGCGTCATCCTTTTTCTGCCGCACCCCCGTAAACTGACCGAATATGCGGTTATCGGAGACAAGGTCGAGCAGCCACTCGGCGCAGCTATGCTGGCCATCGAAGCGGCAGCGATAGACCGCACCAGGCTCGTTAACCTTCTCCCTACGGTCGGCCGGACGCGAGGAATTAGCGCGCGGTGC